>JAVBHV010000084.1:0-169069 GCA_033992175.1 Spiraea crenata | reverse complement strand
ACTCAACACTCCTTTCCTTTAAGCTTTGGGGAGGTTTGATTTCCAAGCCTATCTCTCAGATAGTTGAATCTATCCTTAGGTAGAGCCTTTGTGAAGATCTCGAGCCAAGTGTCTTCTGTAGCACGTAGATCGGGGTCAATAACTTCTTGTTGTGAGAGCCTCCTTTATGAAGTGAAAAAGCCTGTCACTGTGCTGGTTTTCTCGTGGGTTTAACCAAAATTGTGGTAATGGCAATAGCAGATGTATTGTCCAGTTGATAGGTGTGGCTTCAGTCAGCTCCCCAAATCTTCTAACACAAACCTCAACCAGATGGCTTGTGTTGTAGCCTCTTAAAGCACTCATGTATTCTGCCTCTGCAGGTGGACAGATGCTACACAGCTCCTGCCCTCAATGAAGCCCAGGGAGAACACCCCACTTCCAAAGCTGAAAGCATATCCAGATGTGCTCTTCATGTCATCCTGCGATCCACTCCAATCACTGCCACATCAGCCAATCAACACTTGCTCCTTCTCCTTTCTCTGTACTCCAAGCCATAATCAATAGAGCCCTTTATATACCTCAAGACCCTCCTAGCTGTTCCATAGTGTTTGGAAGTGGGATTATGCATAAACCTAGCAAGTAAGCTAGAAGCATACATTATGTCTGTTGGTAGGACAGCGAGATAGGCTACCAACCAATCTTCTGCACTCCTCCTCATTTGCTGGTTCACTCCCATCTTCTTTGCTCAACTTCTCATTCATAGCTAAGGGTGTAGCCACCGGGTTACATTCACTCAAGCCAAACTTCTTGAGAGATAGAGCTGGCATACTTCTTCTGATGTATGAATATGCTGGCATCTGTCTGAATAACTCCCATACCAAGGAAATGATGCAGCAGACCTAGATTTGTCATTTCATATCTTTGCATCATATCCCTTCTGAATTCCTCCAACATATCCCCACTGCTCCCAGTATAGACTATGTCATCCACATAGATTGAGACTATTAAGATCTCACCAGCTCCCCTTGTTTTGATGTACAAGGTTGCCTCACTCTGGCTCTTTTCAAACTTACACTCAGTGAAATAGCTGCTGATTTCATCATACCAAGCTCTGGGAGCTTGTTTAAGTCCATACAGAGCTTTGTACAACCTGTAAACTTTGTCTTCTTTGCCTTGAATCACAAATCCCTCAGGTTGTGCAACATACACTTCTTCCTTCAAGGCTCCATTCAGAAAAGCTGATTTAACATCCAGCTGAAATAGCTTCCATTTCTTCTGAGCTGCCAAGGCAATTAGAGTCCTAATTGTGTCCAATCTTGCTACTGGGGCAAAGGTTTCATTGAAATCAATACCAGGCTTCTGAGTGTATCCCTTAGCTACCAATCTGGCCTTATTCTTCTGTACTGAACCATCCAGGTTTAGTTTGGTCTTGTAAACCCATTTCACACCAACAATAGGTTTATCTGAAGGTCTGTCCACCAATTCCCAGGTCTCATTCTTCTCAATCATTAAGATTTCTTCCTTCATAGCTTTTATCCAAGAGTCATCTTTAGCAGCCTCTTCATATTTCTCAGGCTCAGCTATGCACAGATTGCATTTAGCAATCACTTCATCGATATTCTTCCATCTCAGGGGTGTATCATCATACACATCCTTCACTTCTGGACTCGTAGACATCCTCTCTGGAATTAGGTCAGGCCTATAGGGATTTCTAACAACTCCCTCAATCTGAGGTGTACTTGGAGATGAACTCGAGCTTCCAAGTGTCATTTGAGATGGACTTGGACTCAAGTGATTCTGAGTTGTTATGGGAATCCTAGAATCAATCTCAGTTACATAAACTTGAGATTCTTGTGCTTCTGGACTTTTGTTCCAATCCCAGCTAGCCCCCTCATCAAATACAACATCCCTGGATAGAGTTAAGGTCCTTGAGATAGGATCAAACACCCTGTACCCCTTCTCACAGGTTCCATATCCCACAAAAACCTTCTTACTGCTCTTAGCATCCAATTTCTGCCTTAATTGACTAGGAACCGATGTATAGCACAGAGAGCCAAACACCTTTAAGTGTGCAATCCCCAGGCTTTCTGCCACTGTATGCTTCAAAAGGAGTAAGATCATTCAAGGCTGCTGTAGGACATCTATTCAGCAAGTACACAGCAGTGTGTACTGCTTCTCCCCATAGATAGTAAGGCATTCCTTTCTCATGGAGCATGGCTTTAGCCATTTCAACCACAGTTCTGTTCTTCCTCTCAACCACACCATTCTGTTGAGGTGTGTAAGCAACTGTCAGCTGTCTTTGAATTCCCTCACTTTCAGAGAGACTTGTGAATTCTCAGACAAGTACTCTCCACCCCTATCGCTCCTTAGAGTCTTGATCTTGAAGCCACTTTGCAGTTCTACCATAGCTTTAAACTTCTTAAAGCATATGAATGCCTCTGACTTGTGTCTCAGAAAGTAGACCCAAGTCATTCTGCTGAAATCATCTATGAACAGCATGAAATACTTGTTTCCAGCAAGGGATTCGGTTTGCATTGGTCCACAGAGGTCTGTGTGGACCAATTCCAAAGGTTTTCTTGCTCTCCATGCTTGACCCTTGGGAAACCATTCTCTGTGTTGCTTCCCCAACTGACAGCCCTCACAAACTTCCTTTGTTTCTTCAAGAGTTGGTAGTCCATGAACCATATCCTTATCCTTCAGTCTTCTCAGCCCTTCATAGTTCAAATGTCCTAGCCTTTTATGCCATAACTTAGAACAATGTATGACACCAGCATGTAGAACAATTTGCTGCTTAGGTCCCAACGATAATGGATAGCATCTGTTATTCTTCACTTTCACACTAACAATCATGTTTTCTAAGCTAGGCCCATCATAGACTCTGCACATACTACCCCCAAACAATAAGTAGTAGCCATGCTCATCCATTTGACCTACACTTAGTAAATTTTCCTTCAAACTAGGCAGATACATTACTTCCCTTATGTATCTCTTCCCTTTGTTAGTGTTTATCTCTAAGGATCCCATCCCAGCAACTGTTTCAATCACCCCATTTGGCATTTGAACTCTTCCACATGCACTTCTACTCACATCAACCAAATACTCCAGATTTCCTGTCATGTGGTTACTGCAGCCACTGTCAATGTACCAATCTCCAGCTGGTTTAGGTTCTGTACCCATGCTATTAGCAAAGAACAGATTCCCTGTTACTTCCAGTTCGTTTGCACAGTTTGCCTTTGCCTTTGGATTTGTACATTCCCTAGCCCAATGTCCAAACCTGTCACAGTTGTGACATCTGCTTTGACCTTTATACCTGCATTCTCCAAAGTGAAACTTGGAACAGGTCTTACATTGAGGCTTCTCCTCATTTTGGTTTGAATGCTGTGAGCTCTGTGAGTTCTGTGTTGACTTGTATTGCTGAGTTTTAGGCTTATAGTCCATCTTCTTCTTTCCCTTGTCCCAACTCTTCTGTGATTTAGATGACTGACCTCCACCTTGCTTCTGCTGTTGAGACTTCTGTGACATAGACAGAGATGAAAATGCTCTTTCTGTAGCATTTTCAGTATGTAGGTCCATTCGTTGCTCTTGGCTTTTAAGAATGGCAACTACTTCCTGCAGCTCGACCTCCTTAAGGTCTTTTGTATTCTCTATGACTAGACAGATAGGATCATAAGGCTTTGTTAAACTTATCAAAACTTTCTGCACAAGCCTTTCATTTGACAAGCTTTCACCAAATGTTTTCATTTTTTTTTTTTTTTTTTTTTTTTTTTTTTTTTTTTTTTTTTTTTTTTTTTTTTTTTTTCTATTTATTTTTGTTTTTGGTTTTTGAGGTTTGTGTTTTTTTTTTTTTTTTGTTTGATCTCTCTTCCTTTTCTGTTTTTTGTGTGTTGTCAAGTGTGTTGATAGCGTTCGTTTTTCTTTTTTTCTAGATTACTTGCCTTCCTTCCTTTTCTGTTCTTGGAATTTCTAGTTTCTGTTTTTTTTGATTTTTGACTTTTTTTTTTTAACTATATAGTGCGAGCCTCTCTCTCAGGTGTAGCGTTTGTTTTTTTTCATCCTCTTCTTTTTTTTTTGAATTTTGTTATTTAGCTGTGGTTTTGTTCTCTTTCTTTTGTGGCTCAGGGTGTCCCTTTTTCTCCTGCCTTCCTTATTCTTTGTGCTTGGTGGTTTGTGACATTTTTCTCCTGCTTATCTATTTCTTTCTTCCTGGTTTCATCGGGACTCACTTTTACTTCTGATCCTCTTGTCTGTGTTCAGAGAGTGTCTTCTTCTTTATCTTTTTCTTCTAATTTCTTCTTTAATCTATTGTGATCTCTTTATATGCTTTGTCTGTTGTTCTGAATATTTTTTTATTTGATCTAATTGTATTAATTTTTCTCTCTTTCTCTTTTATTTTTATATTGATATTTTCTCTTTCTTTTTGGCTTTCTGTTTGTTTGATTGTTTTTTTTTTTTTGTTTTTTCACATCATTAAGTCTAGTCAGTATACAGAGAGTGTCTCATCTTCTTTCATCCTAGCATACTCAGCTCCCTCCTCAGGTTTCTGGAACTTGAGAGTAGTTCGTGTACCCCAGGAATCTTTTAAAAAATAATTCCAAGGCTTCCTTGGAGGTATAGGAATAGGAATTCAGGGAATTATTGGATTGAAACTGAATTTTGAAAATTCCAGAGGCCTTGCGGTCTTTCATAGTTGGAGGAGTTTGTTTTTCATCCCTCCTCTTCTTCTCCTTAATACCTGTATCTTCAGCATACATATTTTTCTCTTTTTCTGGGGCAGACCTAGTCATTATCATCCAGAATCCATGTGCATGAGGCTTGTAGTTGTTTAATTTTCATAATCTCATACTCATTATTTTATCCTTAATGTGAAAAAAGAAGAGGACCTTTTGAGCTTGACGGTTATACCACATCCGCCCAGACTTTCTTGTTTTAAATCCGTAAAGTGAACGCCTCAATCGAATCGAGAGGGTGTTCCGTGGTTTGGAACTATTTGACTCAGTCAACTTTAGCCCTTCGGGGACTTTCATATATATCTCTGTGTCAAGATCCCCATAGAGATATGCTCTAACCACGTCCATGAGCTGCATATTCAGTTTTTCGGAAACTACCAAACTGATAAGGTAGCGGAACGTTATTACGTCCATTACGGGAGAATATGTCTCTTCGTAATCAATGCCAGGGCGTTGAGAGAAGCCTTGCGCTACGAGGCGTGCCTTATATCGCACTATTTCATTCTTCTCATTACGCTTCCTTACGAATACCCACTTGTAACCAATAGGTTTAACATTGGGAGGTGTGGGAGCAACAGGTCCAAACACCTTTCGCTTTGCTAAGGAATCTAACTCGACCTGCATTGCTTCTTTCCATTTTGGCCAATCAGTTCTACGTTGACACTCATCAACGGAACGCGGTCGATGTCGTCGCTTTTAGTTATTTCAGTAGCTACTGTATAGGCAAACACATCATCGATGATTATCTCATTGCGATTCCACAACTCATCCAAGCTAGCATAATGGACCGAAATCTCACGATTCTCGGGAGTAGGATCTGGAGTCTCTCCTGGGACGTCTCCCACGACATATCCATAGTCCTTAACAATTTCATGAGTTGGATCGATTGAGATGGCGGTAGGATTCGGTGGTGCCGGGGTTTTCCGCTTCCGCGGTTGTGAATCCTTCGAACCGAATGGTCTGCCCCGCTTCTGGGCAGGCGCAGATGATTGGCTAGCCGCCAGTGTACCACGTCCATTAGGGACGTCTAACCTTGCAGGCACATTTGCAGCAGGTATATGTGATCTCGTCACTTGTGCTAGATCAGAGAAGGCGTCTGGCATGTTTTGAGCCACACTCTGAAGATCTAGAATGCGCCGCACTTCCTTATCACATTGTGCGGTCCGGGGATCGAGATGAGACAAAGTGGGTACAGACCACGTCAATTCGCGTCGTTCATCAGGGAACGTTGACGTTCTTATCTCCCCCTAACGGCGGGAATACTGTCTCATCAAAGTGACAATCCGCAAAACGTGCGGTAAAGAGATCGCCTGTCAAGGGCTCTAAATAGCGAATAATCGAGGGGGAATCATAACCAACATATATTCCCAGCCTCCTTTGAGGACCCATTTTGGTACGTTGCGGCGGCGCAATCGGCACATAAACTGCACACCCAAAAATGCGTAAGTGCGAAACGCTAGGTTCGTACCCAGTGACCAACTGTAACGCAGAGTAAGGTTGGGTGGAGGTGGGCCTCAGGCGGACCAATATGGCTGCATGCAGAATTGCATGGCCCCACGCAGATATAGGGAGCTTGGTGCGCATAACCAAGGTCCGTGCGATCAACTGTAGGCGCTTGATGAACGCTTCTGCGAGGCCATTCTGAGTGTGAACATGGGGAACAGGGATGTTCAATCTCAATCCCGAGGGACATGCAATAATCATCAAAAGTCTTTGATGTAAACTCTCCGGCGTTATCCAGTCGAATCGACTTAATGGGATAATCAGGGTGGTGAGCCCGCAACTTAATGATTTGGGCCAGGAGTTTAGCGAAGGCAGCATTTCTTGTGGACAACAGGCATACATGTGACCAGCGAGTTGATGCATCAACCAAAACCATAAAGTATCTAAATGGTCCGCATGTTGGTTGGATCGGTCCACAAATATCCCCTTGAATCCGCTGAAGAAAAGAAGGAGGATCTGCAATTATCTTTGCGGGGGAGGGTCGAGTAATCAACTTTCCCAACGAGCATGCTTGGCAGAGTGTATCGGCGTACACGAGATCCTTAGTAGTAAGGGGATGCCCATGTGATGACTTGAGGATACGGCGCATCACATCGCGACCTGGGTGTCCCAAACGGTCGTGCCAAAGCAAATAGGTGCTTGAATCGTCTAGTTTTTGACTAGCGATATGGTTTGCCTCTATTGAGCGAATGGTTGTTTGATACAATCCAGACGAGAGACCTTCCATCTTCTCCAATATGCGCTTACAGCCGTATTGTGTGGAGGTAATGCAAAGATATTCCTTGCCATTTTCTTCAGAGGTTTCAGCATGGTAATTGTTTGCTCGAATATCCTTAAAACTCAAGAGCGTTCGGTTGGAACGGGGTGAGTATAAGGCCTCTTTGATGGTAAACTGGGTACCATTGGACAACATAAAGTGGGCCATGCCGTGGCCTTCAATCAGTTTGGATGAACCTGATATGGTTGTCAGCGGGGTATGCTCAGGTACGAAGTTAGAAAAATACCCTCGTTCACGGAGGATGGTGTGCGTAGTCGCACTATCAACCAGACATCTAACTTCCCCACTTGTCATACCTAAGCATAAATTAATTGAAATCGGTCACATGTAAAAAGAGAAACTTTATTCAATTAATTATTCGAGAACAATTGTTCAAAAACACATCCAAAAATAACTAAAACGACACCATAACAGAAATCCGAAAAGAAAAGCGAAATCATAAATGACTAGCTAATCTGGGTCAACATGACCAATCCATGTCTAAAGTCTACTCCTCCATAAGTCCATTGGTTGCATTGAAATCAGCGATCTCAAATGTGGCAAAGTTGGTCTCCCTCGGCTGCCTCCTATTGTGATAAGCATCAACAATGGCTTTAGAGGCCCGGCATTCTTTGATCCAATGGTCTGTACTTCCACAGCGGTAGCACATGGTTGACTGGTAGGTGTTGTTGGGAGGGCGAGCCTTTCCCTTATTCTTGAAGTTCGGGGCCTTAGGTGCTGTGGTGTCGCGGTTTTGACCGCGATTACCACCCCTTGGTGGGCCTTGGTTCTGTCTACCATTCTCTGTGGGCTTGGGTTTACCACCCCTGCCACGGCCCCGCCTTTGGTTTTGGCGATTCTGGCGATTAGAAGCGCTTGCATTAGCCTCAGGTGGAGGAGGCGCGCTTGAGCCAGTGGGGCGCGAGTGATGATTCTTCATCAAGAGACTGTTGTTCTTTTCAGCAAGCAACGGGTAGTGATCAGCTCTGAGAACTTTGTGAACTTTCGCTCTCTGTATTGCTGCTGCAGAAGCATATCAGAAGCATGGAAAGTTGAGAAAGTCTTTTCAAGTAGGTCATCATCTGTAAGTTCTTCCTTACAGTACTTGAGAAGAGAGCGGATCCGGCAAACTTCAGAATTATACGCATTAACAGACTTGAAGTCCTGAAAGCGTAAGTTGTACCAGTCATGCCTTGCTTGAGGCAAGAAGATCATTTGTAGATGGCCATAGCGATCTTCGAGTGCTTTCCAGAGTGATCGGGGATCCTCTTCAGCGAGGTACTCATGTTGCAGTGCATATGGCATATGCTTGCGGATAAAGATCAAAGCTGATGCTTTATCGCCTTACACCCGATTCCTTGTTGGCTTCAATAGTGAAATGAAGCTTCTTGGAAGTCAGATGGAGCTTCACATCTTGTGCCCATGTCAGGTAGTTGCTTCCAGATACTTCCAAAGCAGGGAACTCGAGCTTACTGAGGTTCGACATCTGCGGGAAGCAAAACAAGATGTGTTAGTAGAGTTTACAACATCTACTATACGAACTCAAAGTACTTAGACATGGTTCGGATTTAGGCATGCAAACAATTAGTTTCAACATGCGTGGTGAGTTTTAGGAAACATCACGTTTCTATGCTCGAAATTTCAATTCGAGACTTTATATGAAACTAATTGGGCTCTAATTAGAGTGAAATCTAATTGAAAGATGGGCAATAAAAGCCCAATTAATTATTGTGTGAAAACAATAATCTAAGCCCCAAAAATAGGGAAGCCCAGCCCAAGAATAATGGGGAAAGGCCCAAAATGGCGCCAGCCCAAGTCCTTCAGCCCAAACATTTCGGCCCAAGCCCGTCTCAGCCCAAAGGTTCGCGCGCGTGTTCGGGAGGATCTGCCGAACATCCCAGGAAGGATTGCGCGCGCGTTCGGGAGGATCTGCCGAACATCTCAGGAAGGCTTGCGCGCGCGTTCGGGAGGATCTGCCGAACAGCTGGGGAAGCGCATCGCGCGCGTTCGGGAGGATCTGCCGAACAGCTGGGGAAGCGCATCGCGCGTGTTCGGGTGGGATTGCCGAACGGCACCCGATCGAAAGACGTTGCCGTCGCGCGAGGTCGGCGGCGAGATCCGTCGTCGCGCGGGTCTTGTCGGCGAGATCCGACGCCGTCCGCGTGACTCGACGCAGTTGTTTCGGCGATTTAAGCGAGGTTCAATCCCGGCGACGAGTTTTTAACTCGAGATCGCGGCAGGATTGCGTCGGAAAGAAAACCCCACATGTCGGCGTGATTGCGGCGGCCGTGACGATGGCAGCGCTGGGCTAGACGCATCGTCACTGTCGCGGCCGTAAAAACGCGACGTCAATGGGCGACGACCCGATTTGAAAACGGCATCGTTTCCGGCGCAATTCGCTGGGCTTGGCGCTTTCCTCCCGACCCGAATTGTCTCGACGTTTTGGCGATTTGCTGCGGCAGCTAATCCCGTTGTCGACGCCGGCGACGAACTCGTGGCGGCGAGTTGTCAGCGACGGCGAGGAGGTGACCCGTGAAAACGGCGTCTTTTGATTCAATTTCAAGCCGCGAGACGCGGCTGGTGACGAACCAAAAAGCTTGGTTCTGTGGAGTCCCAGCAGGACCCCGATTTGCTCCACTCGGGAACAATTGTTTCGTCTGTGGAGTCCCAGCAGGACCCCGATTTTGTTTTTAATTTTCGGCTCCCATCAGGAGCGGATGATACGAGCCTCACGGCTGGTTTTTGATTTTCGGTGGAGTCCCATCAGGACCCCGATTACGAACCATGACGATTGTACATGGTTGGTTTTTGGATTTCGGCTCCCATCAGGAGCGGATTGATCATGGAACAAACATATATCATAGAACAAAAAATCATAAAACAAACCTTCGGCTGATTAGAGCGTGCTGATAACGTGTTGTAGAGAGAATAAGAGATAGCAGAATATGGAGGCTGATCTGAAAGTGTATTCAGTCCTCTGTTTATGCTTGTATTTATAGAGGAGGTTTTCAGGGTTAGGAAAGCCTAATGGGCCTCATTAATACACAGAATCCTAACAGGAATCCTACTTCTAGGTTTACACAGTCACATATTAAAACATAGTTTATAACAAAGTTTTGGGTAATCTTTTTACCTTTGGAAAACCTAAAAAGATAATGGGCGAAGTAGTTTTAAAAGCCCCCCTTTATTTTTCAAGCTTAGTTCTTCATTCCGTTTTTGGAGTGCTCCTTCCCTGCATCTGGAGGGGCTGTTGGTGGCAGGAGTGTGTTCATCTATATACAATCAACTATAAAAATATGAATGTAACAAACATACTCTGGTCATTTTAATCAGTTGATCGAAATAGCAATCTTAATCTAAAATACAAAAATTGAACTTCAAGTCTTTGAAATCTTCTGCTATATCATTTATGAAATGACTTATTGTATATGTTGATTTGCACGTAGCCTATATGTTTACCGCCTTAGGGTGAGCATTATGTACTCTGCATCAAGATCCCTGCATCAAGAGAACACAAGTTAGGCTAGTTGCTGACAGTGCACCAACTCAAAGGTGCAAACAGGTAAAATACATACATGAATCGAATGATTTGCTTAGCGTATATTCATCTTTACTGTAACTATGCACAGATAATTCCAAACCCAACTAAAGAATCTTGAAGAATCAGTATGACAAATACATAAAACTACACAACCCAGATCCCATCATTGATTTTCTCAACAACCCAATTCAGCTCCAAGCACATCAAAACAAAACCAATGATAAAGATAGGAACTCTAGCATGACCTAGTAAAAAAGAATCATATCCAACACTGCAGCAACAACTTGACAAAAACCAGCTCAAGCTTCAGCATTTTAAACCAAATGCAGCAAATTAAGTAGAAAGGGAGCAGAGTGAATTAACAATCAAATTAACAATCCAGATCTCAGAAATTCATGACCCCCATTGACAAATTTATGACCCCCAGTTCAAATTAACAATCAAATTAATTGGTATATCACTAGGTAGCTATATGTTAATGTCATATCTTGTCCTAAATATTCATTACTTAGAAAGAATTCGGTTGGCTGATTGATGTGAGGAATTTGGTCAAGAATGCCTTTCCCCACTTTTCGCATGGCAAATGGCATCAGAAAGATAATCAAAATGGCAGATAGCCCCAAAGGTTTCAATGACACATCCTCAATATGTATATACAGTTATAAATTCATTCACAAACAGATATAAGATGAATTCGTTTATCAGCACACAAATCAGTGCAACTCAAGCAGATCTTGCCCTCAGAAGAACAACCAAACTGATTTTTTTGGCAGCTCTAAAGAAACCTACTATATGTAAATGTCATATATGTCTTAGTCAGGAATGCACTTTTCGCATATCATAGAAACTCAGTAAAAACTGAACTACTCCATACATACGGCACAAATTAACAAAACAACTTATTTGGTGTCTGATATGAACTTCTATTGCACTAAAATAATCATTTTCCCCCTATCTGAACTGGACTATACCAAATGAACAAGAACAGAATTCGAACCTATAACGAAATTGGTGTTAATATTTGCTTAAGGTATTGAACGTTTTCTGTTTCTGTGTTTGAGTTTTTGGATTTATGAATGATTTCTGGGTTTATAGGTTTGCTGTATTTTAGTATTCTTGGAGAGTAAGTTTGTATAAACAGAGAGAGAGAGAGTAGAAAGATGATAGAATAAGGAAATGATACTAGGTATAAAATGTGTGAGGCAATCTGCCAATGGCAGTACCCAAATTTTCATTATATACTGCAGAATAGTGCAGGACCACATTACACGTGTATTTCCTACATATTTCTACGTACATTGTCCTCTTGGGACCACTGTAGCACTTAGCTACTTCTACAGAAATACACTTGGCTCTTGGCCTTTAGTGAATACTCATTTCTAGCTCTTTTCTTCTCTGCCTTGATCTTCTGTTGCACTGCACCTTCATCTCTGCACAGCACACACTCCTGCATAACCTTCACAAAGATTATAACTCAACACTCCCCTTTAAGCTTTGGGGAGGTTTGATTCCAAGCCTATCTCTCAGATAGTTGAATCTATCCTTAGGTAGAGCCTTTGTGAAGATGTCAGCCAACTGTTCTTCTGTAGCACAGTAGATCGGGTCAATAACTTCTTGTTGTAGAGCCTCCTTTATGAAGTGATAACGCCTGTTGATGTGCTTGGTTTTCTGATGGAAAACCGGATTCTTGGTAATGGCAATAGCAGATGTATTGTCACAGTTGATAGGTGTGGCTTCAGCTGGTAGCTCCCCAAAATCTTCTAACACAAACCTCAACCAGATGGCTTGTGTTGTAGCCTCTGAAGCACTGATGTATTCTGCCTCTGCAGTGGACAGTGCTACACAGTTCTGCTTCACTGAAGCCCAGGAGAACACCCCACTTCCAAAGCTGAAAGCATATCCAGATGTGCTCTTCATGTCATCCTGTGATCCACTCCAATCACTGTCACATCAGCCAATCAACACTGCTCCTTCTCCTTTCTTGTACTCCAAGCCATAATCAATAGAGCCCTTTATATACCTCAAGACCCTCCTAGCTGTTCCATAGTGTTTGGAAGTGGGATTATGCATAAACCTAGCAAGTAAGCTAGAAGCATACATTATGTCTGGTCTGGTAGCAGTTAAGTATAACAGGCTACCAACCAATCTTCTGTACTCCTCCTCATTTGCTGGTTCACTCCCATCTTCTTTGCTCAACTTCTCATTCATAGCTAAGGGTGTAGCCACCGGGTTACATTCACTCAAGCCAAACTTCTTCAGAATAGAGCTGGCATACTTCTTCTGATGTATGAATATGCTGGCATCTGTCTGAATAACTCCCATACCAAGGAAATGATGCAGCAGACCTAGATTTGTCATTTCATATCTTTGCATCATATCCCTTCTGAATTCCTCCAACATATCCCCACTGCTCCCAGTATAGACTATGTCATCCACATAGATTGAGACTATTAAGATCTCACCAGCTCCCCTTGTTTTGATGTACAAGGTTGCCTCACTCTGGCTCTTTTCAAACTTACACTTAGTGAAATAGCTGCTGATTTCATCATACCAAGCTCTGGGAGCTTGTTTAAGTCCATACAGAGCTTTGTACAACCTGTAAACTTTGTCTTCTTTGCCTTGAATCACAAATCCCTCAGGTTGTGCAACATACACTTCTTCCTTCAAGGCTCCATTCAGAAAAGCTGATTTAACATCCAGCTGAAATAGCTTCCATTTCTTCTGAGCTGCCAAGGCAATTAGAGTCCTAATTGTGTCCAATCTTGCTACTGGGGCAAAGGTTTCATTGAAATCAATACCAGGCTTCTGAGTGTATCCCTTAGCTACCAATCTGGCCTTATTCTTCTGTCCTGAACCATCCAGGTTTAGTTTGGTCTTGTAAACCCATTTCACACCAACAATAGGTTTATCTGAAGGTCTGTCCACCAATTCCCAGGTCTCATTCTTCTCAATCATTAAGATTTCTTCCTTCATAGCTTTTATCCAAGAGTCATCTTTAGCAGCCTCTTCATATTTCTCAGGCTCAGCAATGCACAGATTGCATTTAGCAATCACTTCATCGATATTCTTCCATCTCAGGGGTGTATCATCATACACATCCTTCACTTCTGGACTCGTAGACATCCTCTCTGGAATTAGGTCAGGCCTATAGGGATTTCTAACAACTCCCTCAATCTGAGGTGTACTTGGAGATGAACTCGAGCTTCCAAGTGTCATTTGAGATGGACTTGGACTCAAGTGATTCTGAGTTGTTATGGGAATCCTAGAATCAATCTCAGTTACATAAACTTGAGATTCTTGTGCTTCTGGACTTTTGTTCCAATCCCAGCTAGCCCCCTCATCAAATACAACATCCCTGGATAGAGTTAAGGTCCTTGAGATAGGATCAAACACCCTGTACCCCTTCTCACAGGTTCCATATCCCACAAAAACCTTCTTACTGCTCTTAGCATCCAATTTCTGCCTTAATTGACTAGGAACCAGTGTATAGCACAGAGAGCCAAACACCTTTAAGTGTGCAATCCCAGGCTTTCTGCCACTGTATGCTTCAAAAGGAGTAAGATCATTCAAGGCTGCTGTAGGACATCTATTCAGCAAGTACACAGCAGTGTGTACTGCTTCTCCCCATAGATAGTAAGGCATTCCTTTCTCATGGAGCATGGCTTTAGCCATTTCAACCACAGTTCTGTTCTTCCTCTCAACCACACCATTCTGTTGAGGTGTGTAAGCAACTGTCAGCTGTCTTTGAATTCCCTCACTTTCACAGAGACTTGTGAATTCTGCAGACAAGTACTCTCCACCCCTATCGCTCCTTAGAGTCTTGATCTTGAAGCCACTTTGCAGTTCTACCATAGCTTTAAACTTCTTAAAGCATATGAATGCCTCTGACTTGTGTCTCAGAAAGTAGACCCAAGTCATTCTGCTGAAATCATCTATGAACAGCATGAAATACTTGTTTCCAGCAAGGGATTCGGTTTGCATTGGTCCACAGAGGTCTGTGTGGACCAATTCCAAAGGTTTTCTTGCTCTCCATGCTTGACCCTTGGGAAACCATTCTCTGTGTTGCTTCCCCAACTTGACAGCCCTCACAAACTTCCTTTGTTTCTTCAAGAGTTGGTAGTCCATGAACCATATCCTTATCCTTCAGTCTTCTCAGCCCTTCATAGTTCAAATGTCCTAGCCTTTTATGCCATAACTTAGAACAATGTATGACACCAGCATGTAGAACAATTTGCTGCTTAGGTCCCAACGATAATGGATAGCATCTGTTATTCTTCACTTTCACACTAACAATCATGTTTTCTAAGCTAGGCCCATCATAGACTCTGCACATACTACCCCCAAACAATAAGTAGTAGCCATGCTCATCCATTTGACCTACACTTAGTAAATTTTCCTTCAAACTAGGCAGATACATTACTTCCCTTATGTATCTCTTCCCTTTGTTAGTGTTTATCTCTAAGGATCCCATCCCAGCAACTGTTTCAATCACCCCATTTGGCATTTGAACTCTTCCACATGCACTTCTACTCACATCAACCAAATACTCCAGATTTCCTGTCATGTGGTTACTGCAGCCACTGTCAATGTACCAATCTCCAGCTGGTTTAGGTTCTGTACCCATGCTATTAGCAAAGAACAGATTCCCTGTTACTTCCAGTTCGTTTGCACAGTTTGCCTTTGCCTTTGGATTTGTACATTCCCTAGCCCAATGTCCAAACCTGTCACAGTTGTGACATCTGCTTTGACCTTTATACCTGCATTCTCCAAAGTGAAACTTGGAACAGGTCTTACATTGAGGCTTCTCCTCATTTTGGTTTGAATGCTGTGAGCTCTGTGGTTCTGTGCTGGCTTGTATTGCTGAGTTTTAGGCTTATAGTCCATCTTCTTCTTTCCCTTGTCCCAACTCTTCTGTGATTTAGATGACTGACCTCCACCTTGCTTCTGCTGCTGTGTCCTCTGTGACATAGACAGAGATGAAAATGCTCTTTCTGTAGCATTTTCAGTATGTAGGTCCATTCGTTGCTCTTGGCTTTTAAGAATGGCAACTACTTCCTGCAGCTCGACCTCCTTAAGGTCTTTTGTATTCTCTATGACTAGACAGATAGGATCATAAGGCTTTGTTAAACTTATCAAAACTTTCTGCACAAGCCTTTCATTTGACAAGCTTTCACCAAATGTTTTCATCTGATTTATCACATCATTAAGTCTAGTCAAGTATACAGAGAGTGTCTCATCTTCTTTCATCCTAGCATACTCAAACTCCCTCCTCAGATTCTGTAACTTGACAGATCTGACTTGGTCACCACCATGAAACTCTTTCAACAATAAATCCCAAGCCTCCTTAGCAGTACTAGCATTAGCAATTCTAGGAAATATTTGATTTGAAACTGCATTTTGCAAAATACCTAGAGCCTTGGCGTCTCTCATGAGTAGCAGAGTTTGTTTTTCATCCTCCTCTTCATCTCCTTCTGAATCTGCATCTTCAGCAAAGATATTTATCTCTTTCTTCTTGAACTCAGGCAGCCCCTTTTCAACCAGCCTCCATAAACCATGTGACTTGAAGATTGTCACCATTTTAATCCTCCAAAACTCATAACTTTCTCCTGAATCTCCTGAGAAAACAGGAGCTTTTACCTCTGAGCTTGAAAACGCCATCTTGACTTGAATCTGGGTTTTCTGTGCTCAGGTACAGCTTCTGTTGAACCTCCGGCGAGCCTCCGGTGAACTTCCGACGTACGGCTTCACAAGTTGTACTCCCAGCTTTTAGATCCAACCTAGCTCTGAGGCCATGTTAATATTTGCTTAAGGTATTGAACGTTTTCTGTTTCTGTGTTTGAGTTTTTGGATTTATGAATGATTTCTGGGTTTATAGGTTTGCTGTATTTTAGTATTCTTGGAGAGTAAGTTTGTATAAACAGAGAGAGAGAGAGAGTAGAAAGATGATAGAATAAGGAAATGATACTAGGTATAAAATGTGTGAGGCAATCTGCCAATGGCAGTACCCAAATTTTCATTATATACTGCAGAATAGTGCAGGACCACATTACACGTGTATTTCCTACATATTTCTACGTACATTATCCTCTTGGGACCACTGTAGCACTTAGCTACTTCTACAGAAATACACTTGGCTCTTGGCCTTTAGTGAATACTCATTTCTAGCTCTTTTCTTCTCTGCCTTGATCTTCTGTTGCACTGCACCTTCATCTCTGCACAGCACACACTCCTGCATAACCTTCACAAAG
This sequence comes from Spiraea crenata, assembly GCA_033992175.1. Classification (NCBI taxonomy): domain Eukaryota; kingdom Viridiplantae; phylum Streptophyta; class Magnoliopsida; order Rosales; family Rosaceae; genus Spiraea; species Spiraea crenata. The sequence continues at coordinate 152,314 of JAVBHV010000084.1, read as the reverse complement.
ATTATACCTCAACAATTGGAACTCAAAGACCTTCAAGACCTATGCGCGAAACTGGTAAATGGACATGAACAAAACTGCCCCTATAGGAAACTTGGAAATGGACAACATGAAAGATAATCAAAAGGTTTCAATGACACATCCTCAATCTGGATATACAGTTATAAATTCAAGCAGATCTTGCCCTCAGAACAACCAAACTCACATCCAAACATTCAAAACTAGATAATTACGTTCATAAAAACTACAAATCAAATCAAATTCAACTCAACACAATAAAAAATCATCCAGACCTCAGATCTTGGTATGATCAGCATGAAACACAAGTCAGAATTACAGCAGCAGTGTGCAAGAGGAATCAATATACTACCAATCAATAATCATTAACCAATTACCAGTTCTTTCTAATATGGCTCAGTGTTTTCTCGTATGATCCATCCATGAGATTATGATGCTTTTTATCAGCATACATGCCAATCAGAATCGAATTCAAATAAGCCATCAAATAGTGAAAGCTACACTTGACAGTTACATTTTGATGGGGAAATCCAATTTGGATCTGACCTTTTCATTTTCTGGTGATCTTTTGCATGTTTCAATTTCTGGGATGCAGATCAATAGTCCGGACCGGACGGACAAATCTAATTTCATTACAAATTCGTATAACTTGTACTTTATGTTAACTTTTTTTCAGAGATAAACAATGGAATGAGTAATCATTAGATATCGTCCAAAGGTCACTCTACAATGTATATACTTTGACATCAAAACATCAACATGGTTTATGTACTTACATGATTAACAGCCGACAGAACTTTCTGTATTTTACATGGATTTCAACCCATCATAGGCATAGCTCAAAATCTGCAAAAATACGTTACCACGTGTTGTTAAATTACATAGGTAACATACAATTAATGGGTAGAATTCCATTTTTTTTATTTATCAAAAGGGTATAATTCCATTTCAATGTACACAACGTGTTCTTTCAGCATAACAGGGGCAGACAACACAACTAGCAGATAAGATCAACCACCAAAAGACCTAAACAAAGCAAACACAAGCAAATGATTGCCAGAGTCATGAGACCTAATGACCCATGTATTGAGAAATTGTACCCCCGACCGCATGCAAAAAATATGAACATGCTTAAACACGACATCTTTCGCAATCTAACAGTAGCTCTACCAGAAAGAGTTCGCGCTGGTGTTCTACTTCAATCAATATATTTCGAGAATTAAGCCTAAACTCATAGTAATCACAATCAATGAAGGTGCCAATCATGCATACAAATAGATAAGTCCCTAACCCTAGTTTTAATATTACATGGAGACAGCAACCACACCAGCCAACTACATACAAACTTCAAATTAAACAAGACAGAAACCACACCAGCCAACTACACAAAAACTTCAAGCATCTAATCGAATCTGAAAATGACCAACCAAAATCATAATTTCCTTAAAACAGAATCAAATCAAATACCTGATAGAAGTCAATCCAAGAGCCTGACGGTGAAGTCCAGACCAGCGTTGGCCTTTTGAGCAAGCTCCTTCGGCTGCAACCCCTCTCCGTCCCCCTCAAGTCAAAAAATCCAAATACCCAGATCTAATTGACCAAATAGAAAGTACACCTGATATCATAACCTGTAGGATTCGAATACCCAACCAAAATGAAGAAAGTTTCGAAGATAAGAAGATGGTTTGAAGCATAATTTTACCTCTCCGAACCTGAAGACGGATGAGGACAGAGTTCCGATGACGATTTCTGAAGACGAATCTGAAGAGAAGAAGAAGTGAGCGGGCGGTCGATGACCTCGTCGCCGTCGTCGTCGTCGTCTTGGATGGCGAGGTTGATGCAAGAGAAGCGCTCGAGGGAGGAGAAGAAGGTGGCGGAGACGCTGGCGCTACACCAGGTCGTCTCCCACTCTGACGACGACGAAGAAGAAGAGCTGCGAAGAACTCGAACAGTATTTGTTTTCACTCTCTTCAGATTTGAGCGAAAACGTCTAAACGGTGTTTTCAGCAATCAAGAGTTAGGCCCAGTTTGGCGTTGCTTTTGCGAAAGTACTTATCGCCGAAAGTCTTTCGTGAAAGTTTTCGCGAAAAAAGACGTTTGGTAACGCAACGAAAGTGCTTTCGCGAAAGCGGGTGATCGAAAGCAGGGTTAGGGCTTCGAAAACAGATTTCATTTGGGACACGCTGGGAATTTTCAGAATTCTGAATGAAATTTTTTTCTTACCATTTTAGCCTTCTAAAACATTTCAATTTACATGAAAGGCCATCAGATCCGTCTTCTGCACCTCGATGACGAAGCCGCCGACAACAACGAGGCCACCAACGACTACGATGATGATCGGGCGCAACGACTCAGCGCAACGACGACCGGCGCGACGACGATGATTGGGCGCGACGACGACCGGGCGCGACGACTGTGCGCGATGATGACCGGCGCTACTGGCCGCGACGACGACTGGCGCGATGACGATGACTGGGCGCGACGACGACTCCGGCGTGACGATGACTCAGGTGAGACGACTGGGTGCAACGCACAGTTTCTCAATTTTGCGGAAGAAGACAGGTGCAACGCACCTTTTCTGTTGTTTAATTATTTTTTTTTTGGTTTGTGTATATTTACCTATTAATCTTTCCCGAAACAAAATTATTATGAAATGCAAGTTTGTGTACAAATTTGTATGATTACAAAAAATAATTGTACAAAATAAAGTTCCAAAATATAAATTATTATATGAAATTTTATTTTTTAGAAAAAAAAACTTGATAATTACAAAAAATAATTATACAAATAGTTTAATAAGATATTTGTTCAATAACATGTCTGTTTTGGTCATTATTTACATCTCATAGCACTTTCCTAAAAATGTTTACCAAACGCCTAAAACTGCTTTGGATAATCCAAAACAGTTTTGACAGAATGTTTACCAAACACGAAACTGATTATCGCGAAAGTAATTTCACGAAAGTGCTTTCACGAAAGCACAGCAATGCCAAACTGACCCTTAGATTGGAGAATGGAAATGAAATGGTGTTTTCACTAGTTTCATTTCTGTTTTCAACCCACACACACCAAACGCCTTTTTGGGTGTTTTGGAGGTGGGAAAATGAAAATGGGCCGGTAAAAACAACACCAAGCTATTTATATTTATAGCTTTGCTCACTAACATAATTACAGATGGGATACTAGTTGTCCACTAACACCACGGCTATTCTTTATTAGCTAACACCCTCCCTCAATCTTATGCTAGTAGACGGCTGCAGCATAAAATTGTTACGCAAATAGATGTACTAAGGCGAATGTAACCCTTTGGTGAAGATATCAGCAACCTGGTCAGAGCTAGAGACATGATGCACAATTAAATCCTTTCTTTGAACTCTTTCGCGAACAAAGTGGACATCTACTTCCACATGTTTTGTGCGACCATGAAAGATAGGATTGTGAGCCAGGGCGATAGCCAAAATGTTATCACACCAAATAACAGGAGGTCTAACCAAGAATAAATGCATATATTGAAAGCAACTGTCTCACCCAATGAAGTTCACAAGTCGTTTGTGCCAATGCCCTATATTCAGCCTCTGTAGAGGATCTTGAAACAGTTGGTTGTTTCCTTGCTCCCCGGGAAATACGATTTTTGCCCAAATATAGAACAAAGCCTGATGTGCTACGATGATCATTAGGGTCCCCTGCCCAATCAGCATCGGTAAAAGCATGTAGATCAAGAAAGCCTTTAGAGTAATCTAGACCATAAGTCACGGTGCCCTTAAGATACCTCAAGATTCGCTTGACTGCCATTAAGTGAGTAGTAGTGGGAGAATGCATGAATTGACAAACCGAATTAACTGCATAGGCAATATCTGGTCTTGTGAAGGTAAGATACTGCAATGCAGCGACAACACTCCTAAACGGAGAGGGATCAGCCAACAAGTCGCCATCATACTTCAATAACTTGCTGTATGGAACAATTGGAGTTGCACATGGATTGCAGTTGCTCATTCCTACCTTGTCCATCAGTTCTGATACGTATCTCTTTGATGAATAAAGATACCAGTAGTTGTATATTGAATCTGAACACCAAGGAAATATGAGAGATGTCCTAAATCCTTCATATCAAATTCCTTCTGCAATCTAGAGACTAGAGTACTAATAGCACTTGAGCAATTTCCTGTGACTATTATATCATCGACATAAAGGAGCAAGTAAACAAGAGTGGTGCCAGATTGTTGAACAAATAATGAGGAATCAGAGAGAGATTGAGAAAACCCCAAACCTAGCAGGTGTGTAGTAAGCCGCTCATTCTAGGCCCTCGGAGCCTGTTTTAAGCCATATAGAGACTTTTCCAATTTACATACTAACTGGGGATGATCTGCATCTATAAATCTCGGGGGTTGTTCCATTTAAACTTCCTCCTTGAGATAGCCATGAAGAAAGGCATTCTTCACATCAAGTTGTTGTAGTCTCCATCTGAAATGTGCTGCAAGAGCCAAAACCAATCTCACAGTTGTATGTTTGACCATTGGACTGAAAGTTTCATCAAAATCAACACCTTCTTTCTGTAAATAGCCTTTAGCTACCAGATGTGCTTTATTTCTAGCAATGGAACCATCTGCATTAGTTTTCAGCTTAAAAATCCATTTGTACCCTACTAAGCTGCGGTTTGGAGGTTTTGGTACCAATTTCCATGTTTGTTGCTTCTGCAAGGCATCATACTCTTCAATCATCGCTTGATGCCATTACGGCATTGTAAGAGCCTGTTTAAAAGTGGCTGGTTCATGAAGGGGAGAGACTGGAGTAGTGATAGGAGCCACTAGGGCCTGCTTCTTGGCTACCAATGCCTTTTTCTTGACTATTCCACTTTTAGCACGAGTCTGCATGGGATGAATGTTAGTACGAGGAACTAGAGGCACATGAGAGGTACTTGCACAGATACGGTCTGGACAACCAGCAACTGAATCATCAGTGGTGTCAGGAACTACATTATCAACTTGTTTTTCAGCATTATCAACTGTATTACCATCTGCATCACCATCTACACTATCATTTGCATTTACAATCACTGGATTCACCTCTATTATGTTGCCAAATACAGGTTCAACATGATTTTCAGCTATTGCATGAGTAACTGGTGCACTAAGAGGAGTAATAGACCCCAAAGAACCTGGATTAGGGCACTTCTTACTTTGCTGGTGGTAAAGCTGACCATATGGGAACACACTTTCATCGAATATCACATGCCCAGAAATATAGGTCCTGCCAGATGCAATATGATAACAAAGATATCCTTTATAGTCCAATGTATAGCCAATGAATACACACTGTAAAGTCTTCATCTGCAACTTATTCTGATTATAATCTCTGAGAAAAGGGTAGCAAGCACTTCCAAGGACCTTTATATGAGTTAGATCGGGCGGATTGCCAAATAGCTTTTGATAGGGAGACTGCATGTCCAAGGTCTTGGAAGGCATCCTGTTAATTAGGTAGTCAGCTTTTCAACCAGATCCATTTCGCCTCAACCTTGTTTGATTCGATTCGGTTTTGTCTTGATTGTTGTTGGAGTTTGAGTGTTTTCTTTATACACGAACTTTTTTTAATGACGCCCATTTTATTCTTTGTACTTGTTTGGGCCCGAATTGTGCAATTGGGCCAAGAACACTATTGGGCTTGAGTGCAGTGGGTAATTTAAGGCCTTCTAGTAGCCAAAGCCCAACGGAAAGGCAGGTTAATAATGAAGAATCCTATGTTTGGAAGGAAATCGGCTTGATTTCAGCGGCTAGGGTTTTGGGAAAGGAATTAGGAAAGTATCTCCCATGGGCCGAAGGAGATCAAGTTCAAGTCAAGGAGGATTCTCAAGAAAACCCAGCTTAGGAAGGATTTCAAGAGAAGAGAAAGTAGAATTCGACTGGGAGATTCATTACTTGCCGTCCAAGTCAGAGCCCAGTCCATGAGCATCCACTATATAAGAGAAGGTCTCTCTTCAAGCTAAGGATCCCCGATCCCTCAACACAAATCCCTAAAAAGATTTAGCCGAAAGGCACCAGATTTCGCCGCAAGGCAACCAGATTTCGCCGCAAGGCACCGACGCAGAAGAGCACGAGTCACGGAGCACCGAACTTCCAAGGGACGATCACGAGCATCGCTTCCGGACGCAGCCGATCACGAGCATCGTGCTTTCACGACGACGCAGAGACTAGGCCGATCTAGTTCTCTTTCACTCGCAGCCGACGCACATCCCGGTTGTATTTGTTTTACTTATTATTGCTCTTGTTATTTAAGTTCAATAAGGATTTTACTCCTTAGACTATTCGTGTAGCACTTATAAATTTTATAAAGTCCTTTATCGCCCAAAGGCAAAAAAGAACCTTTGTCTAGACTTACTCTTTGCATGTTCCCTGTCTAGCACAATCGTTTGATAAGAGGTCAAAGACGCGCAATCATTCGTTCACAAGTCCAATAGACCGCAACGGTGCTATTGGTGGCACGCCCGCGCATTCAAGAAAGTAAGGTTTCCTTACGTGGAAATTAGGGTCGACATAATTGGCACGCCCAGTGGGACCAAGTGCTACGCCTTTCACAATGGCGAATCAGGAGCATACCCCCGCTGGATCCAATGCTTCTGGAAGATCACGGAGTCGATCTCCTGCATCACCATCATCAGCTACGCACGACGAGTTGATGACAGCCATCAGTAATATGGCTCAGACACAAGACGACTTCAGACAGAGCTTGAACCAGACGTTGCAGTACAACACAAGCCAAGCCGAAGCTGCGCAAGCTCTCTTCTTGGAAAGTCAGAAGAACATCGAGAATCAGAGCCGATCCATCGAGTTGCTGTTGTTATCTCTCTCAGGAAACAAGAAGGACTTCGAGAGATCTATGAGGGAAGGATTTACAGAGATGGAGAGCAAGATTTCTGACCGACTTGCACAACAGCTGGAGAAAGCTAAAGGAATGGCCGCTGCTTCCCAAGTAGGCGAAGATCGCCCACCTCCCAATACCGATAATGGGAAAGCAAAGGTCGGCGATAGAGAAGCCATGCCCAACCTCACGTTTGGCTCAATGGCTAAACCACTATTCGGTATGCCTTCATCGGCCCAAAATAAACTAGGGGCCACAGGAAGCACATCGGCGACAAGGCATACTCTCCAACATGAGGTCACCCACGACCAACAAACGCCTGTCAGACCACTTATGGAGACTCAGTCAGGGAAGACGCCATACAATCCAATCAAGCGATTGGAGCAAACGCCTGATTGGGATAAGTGGAATACCAAAGGGGCCAGCAGCAATGGCCCAAAGATCGATCCACAGCAGATGTCTACATCAAAATCTTCTACACTTGACGGAGCCGTCTCCCACATTAACCTCGAAGATGAAGTCAAAAGACGAGTCGACGAAAGAGCGGCGCAACAAGCAAGGGTGTGGGAAGAACGCATGCAGAAAGTGGAGAACGAGTTTTACACAACAACAGGGAAACCAAGGCCTACCGGTGGCCGACCAAAGTATCGCAAACCGTACCCTGATTATATCGATGCTATGGAGTTCCCTAAAGGATTCAAAGTCCCATCTTTTTCGCTGTTCTCAGGGGAAGAGAAAAGGGCTTCAACCGTGGAACACATTGGCCGATTCACCAGCCAATGTCTGCTCCTAGAAGGTCCGTATGCAGATTTGAAATTACGTTTATTCGGAAGTTCACTATCCGGATCAGCGTTTACATGGTACTCCAACCTGAAGCCAGGATCTATTACCTCATGGGACATGATGGAAGAAGAATTCCACAAACAATTCTACCGAGTGGAGCAAGAAGTCACCATTACAGATCTTTCTGAATGCAAACATAAGGAGACCGAATCCATTGAAGACTTCATTGAGCGATTCAGGAAACTACGGATGAAATGCCGCATGCCCATGGAAGAGAAATACGCCATCGACATGGCAAAGAAAGCATTGAGATACCCGTTGAAAACACACTTCAGCGAAGTCGAATTCCTGAATCTGCAAGATATCGTGCACAGAGGCACGAGGTATGAGAAGATGCTTGCGGAAGAGAAGGCTTCGGGACGTAACAACTTTGTCAAGCCGCCTACAGCTAAAGTGAGCCAGTTGGAGCTCGAAAGCTACACTGATGAGGAAACGCCATATTTCGAAGTGGCTGCCGCCGAGATGGTTCCCATCAAGAAACCAATAGTTCTAAAATCTATGGTGAGGGCCAACCGAAACCAGCGACCAGCAGCACCAACTGGGGGCATGGCTTACAACAAACCCTACGCACCAAAGGAATATCCGTTCGATATCTCCCACAGTGATCAGATGTTCGATGAGCTGCTAGCTTCCGGAGCATTCGAGTACAAAGATGGAATCAACTTGCCTAAGCCAGAAGACTTGAAGGGCAAGGCATATTGTAAATTCCACAATTCTTGGAGCCATTCTACCAACAACTGCAACGGCTTCAGGGAGTACGTCATGGAACAGATCGCCCAAGGGAAAGTCATGTGGGACAAACCGGTCATGAAAGTTGATTCACAGCCATTCCCAATCAATCATGTGGGATTACAGGGGGCTGGGAGAACTCAGCGGCGACTTACCATTGACGTCGGCTACAACAATGCACGTGATACAATGCAAAGAGAGACATCCCGAGGGGTGGAGCCGTCAAGACCAAAAGCCTCAATTGCGGCTGGAGTGATCCTCTGCAGTCGTTGTAAGTGCAAGTGTGATTTAGAATTCCCCGAATCGGCTACTGTTCTGGATGAACAGCTTGTGAAAGAGGAGGAAGAACGCACGAAGGAAGCGCTCAAGTCGTCTCCGAAACACTATGGGCCACATAGCCCGAGAAACCCTCCACCAAGAAGCAACGTGTTCAAGAGGTTAGGGGAACTGCAGAAGAATCCTCGCGAAGAAACACCAGCGAGACCACGGGCTAGATCACCACCCAGACCGATAAGAGATTCATCCCCCAAGAAAGCCATCTTCCACAGGCTTGGGGGCATAAAGCGAGAGCGATCGGATAGCTCGTCGCCGAATAAGGTGTGGAGACCTAAGGAAAGACTGCCAGAAGCTGTGGCCGAAACGGCCAAAACTCCACCACCGATGGTGAAAAGACCTAGAAGAGATCCAACCTTGGAAGAAATACGGCCGACTGTCATTAAAGACGGCCAATGGTATTTCGTTGGGAAAAATGGGAAGCCAGCAGGAAAGGTGACTAGTTCCCAGCGCAGAAGACTCCAGCGACAGTACGCCATAGCCAAAAGAATGGCGGAAAACCCGACACCGGAGAAGGAGCACTTGCCAGACACAACGGAAAACACCTCAGCACTTGACCAATCGGTCAACGTAGTAGAACTTTTCCAGTGGAAACGAAGGTCAGCGGCAGGTAAACCTCCCGGAATCGTCATCCAAGAACCATCGGTGAGGTCGAGACTAGTCAAGAAGGCAGTCACGATCTCCACGAGCAAGGGGAAAGAAGTCCTTCAGCCAGAACCAGTGGACGAAGATGAAGAAGAAACATTCCAGGAGTTCCATGCTGGCAGCCACGACAAAGAAGCAGGATCTTCCACCGCCCAGATGAGCGATACGCGCATGGAGGATAATTTTGAGCCAATCAACGAGAGCAAGGGGCCAGAGCCGCCCCAAGTTACATCCAAAGGCCAGAAAGCGATAGACGACGGAGATTGGTCAGAAGACGAGAGTGATGAAGAACCTTTCACATTAGGACCTTTCCAGGTAAACATGGTACATTTGCTATCATCCATTCACAGAAACACCAATTCGCAGGTGGTCAACCATGTAGAAGAAGTGTTTCCAGAAGAAGAACCAGTCATTCGTGTCGCTGACAAGGACGAGGGGCCCGACAGCAGCTTTGAGATCACTCGGATCCTCCCAACAGGAAATCAGCTCTTCGACATTCCAACAAGGGACATGGCCGATCATCTGCGGCCACTTTATGTCCTCGCTCATATCCAGGGAGTCCCATTTGCGAAAGTCATGGTAGACGGCGGAGCAGCAGTCAACATCTTACCATCCAGGCAGCTCAAACACCTCGGAAAGACCACCAAGGACTTGTACAAGACAGAATACACGGTGTCCAACTTCGCAGGGGGCATAACCGCTTCACAGGGCATCATAACCTTGGACGTAACCATCGGCAGTAAAACCATCGCTGTGGCCTTCTTTGTGGTCGATACTAAGTCTTCATACTCCGCGTTGTTGGGAAGAGATTGGATCCATCAGAATTTGTGCGTACCTTCCACTCTCCACCAACAACTCGCAATCTGGGACGAGATTCAAGAACGTTGGGAATTGGTAGTGGCCGACGCACGACCATTCTTACCATCAGCCGACCACGTCGATGCACATTATTACTTGGATGACAATACTAAGCCATTCATCGTGTCAGAGTTTGACCAGAACGGCCGCCCCATAGGGGAGACGGCCCGCAGACTCATCGCCACAGGATTGTTAGGGAGCGAGGATGACCTTGATCGGCTGTTCATGCTCAAGCGACAAATAACCCATGGATAGCACGCCACCCGAAGTGGCGAACCACTCAGCGGTCATAAGGTCTCTCATCACCCGACTGCTGAAGTATTGGGGCGAAAAGAAGGTCATAGGCCAATCAATGGCTATCAATATGGCAGAATTTATACATGAATCAGACTGGCCAGAAGATGAGATTCTGGAAGCAACTGAGGAGGACTTAGAATTCGAGCCAAGAGAACTCGAAGATTCACCTCCCGAAGTACGCGACCCGCTCGAAGAGGTCAACCTGGGTACACAAGAAGACCCACGGCCAACATTCATCAGTGGCCTACTGGGTGAACCTCTGCGTACACAAATCATCGAGGTTCTTCGAGATTACCGCACCTGCTTTGCATGGCATTACTCTGAAATGCCAGGACTTGACCGACGACTAGTAGAGCATCGTCTACCCATCAAAAAAGGATATCGGCCTGTGCAGCAGGCACCGCGAAGAATGACAAGGGAGACGGAGTTCAAAGTCAAAGAAGAAATAGAGCGGCTACACACAGCCGGTTTCGTCCGACTAGCCAGATACGTGGAATGGTTGTCCAGTATCGTTCCAGTGGCTAAAAAAGACACAGGGGCCCGTCCGAGTTTGCATCGACTACAGGAATCTCAACGAGGCTACACCAAAAGATGAGTACCCGATGCCTATGGCCGATATGTTAATAGACGGAGCGGCCAAACACTAGATCATGTCATTCATGGACGGGAACGCCGGTTACAATCAGATATTACTCGCCGAAAAGGACACACACAAAACAGCTTTCCGTTGCCCTGGCCACACAGGCGCCTTTGAGTATGTAGTGATGCCGTTTGGATTGAAAAATGCAGACGCAACATACCAAAGAGCAATGAACCACATCTTCCATGATATGATCGGGCACAATCTCGAAGTATACATCGACGATGTAGTCATCAAATCCAAACAGAAAGACTCTCATATAGCCGATCTGCGACAAGCATTTGAAAGAATGAAGCGGCATGGATTAAAGATGAACCCCAAGAAGTGTGCGTTTGGAGTACAAGCAGGAAGTTTCTTAGGCTTTTTGATACATCACAGAGGCATCGAGATCAGCCAAAATCGAGCAAAGGCCATTATCGAGGCCCCACCACCGAAGAACAAGAAACAGCTCCAAAGCTTCTTGGGAAAAATCAATTTCCTTCGGCGTTTTGTGCCCAACTCGGCGGGAAAGCTCCAACCCTTCTCCACATTGCTAAAACTCAAAGCAGACGAGGAATTCAGGTGGGAGACAGAGCATCAACAAGCCTTCGTCGCCATCAAGCAATACCTCACCAATCCTCCAGCGTTGATGTCACCGCGGAAAGGTGTCTCACTCAAGTTATACGTATCTGCTGCCGAAGCATCAATCGGCGTCCTACTTGCTCAAGACAACGAACAAGCGAAAGAGCAAGCCATTTACTACCTAAGTCGCCGACTCACCCCAGTAGAGATACGCTACACGCCAATCGAGAAACACTGTCTAGCTTTGTATTTCGCCGCCGTCAAACTGCGACATTACTTACTCCCAAACGATGTAATAGTCATATCCAAAACAGACTTGATAAAATACATGTTATCAAGACCTGTTTTGAGAGGCCGACTAGGGAAATGGATGCTAGGACTTTCAGAGTTTTCGCTGAAGTATGTTCCACAGAAATCAGTCAAAGGCCAGGCAGTGGCCGATTTTCTGGCAGATCACCCATCGTTGGAGGTAGAGATAGACAAAGCGGCAGAGGCCAGCGTGGCGCAAGTGGAAATAACTCCTCACGGCCTGCAGTTCAGAGCAGGAATGACACCGTTGGACAAACGCGAATATTGGAAGGAAAAGTGGCCGATAAGGAGTAAGGCGATGCAACAGCAGATCAACCAACTTGAGGTCACCCCTAGGGGGCAAAATTCGAAAGTTGCAACCATATCTTTCACTCCATGGCAATTGTACTTCGATGGATCGCGCACTGACCAAGCCGCTGGTGCGGGAGTCGTCCTCATCGACCCACATGGGACCAGGCACGCATTCTCCTTCCAACTAGATTTCGAGAGCACAAACAATCGGGCAGAATATGAAGCTCTCATCATCGGCCTTGAGATGTTGTTAGAAATGGGAGTCAAGCATGTAGAAGTCAAAGGCGATTCCCAGCTAGTAATCAAGCAGATCCTTGGGGAATACAAGTGCAGAGACCCAAGCATGGCAGCCTACTTTGTGGCAGCCAGGAACCTCATCGAAGATTTCGAGGACGTGGGGGCAGAGTACATTCCCCGAGACGAGAATTGGGCGGCCAACGAGATGGCCCAGGTGGCAACTGGAGTCCAACTACTCGATGAGGAAGACGAACGCATCATCTTGGTCCGACGCAAGGCTCTACCATCAATATTGGACCGAGGAATGGACTTGGAAATCATGTCTACCGAACTAGAAGAAGACGATTGGCGAACGCCGATTATAAACTATTTATCCAATCCCGGTATCCCCACCGATCGTAAACTTAGAGCAGTTGCTACCAACTACGTCCTTTGGAACGATGAGCTGTTCAGAAGGACAGGCGATGAAATTCTTCTACGATGTTTAGGGAAGAACGAACAGATGAGGGTGATGGCTGAAGTGCACGAAGGGACGTGCGGAGCACACCAAGCAGGGAAAAAGATGCGCTGGTTACTCAGGAGATATGGTTACCATTGGCCAACTATAGTGCCCGACTGCTTGCGGTATGCCAAAGGATGCGAGGCCTGCCAGAAGCATGGCAACGTACAGCAAGCACCAGCGGTACCATTGAATTCGGTGGTGAAGCCATGGCCATTCAGAGGATGGGCAATTGATTTCGTCGGAAAGATCTCACCACCTTCTTCCAAGAAACATACGTTCATTATCATAGCAACTGACTACTTCACCAAATGGGTAGAAGCCGCACCTCTCAAAAGCATCGCCTCAGAGGAGGTCATCCACTTCCTCAAAAGCAACATTATCCACCGATTCGGCGTTCCAGAGACTATCACTACAAACAACGGAACTTCGTTCGTGTCAGACGAAGTACAACGCCTGGGCGATGCGTATAAAATCAAGATGCTGCAATCCACCTCGTATTTCCCACAAGCAAATGGCCAGGCCGAGGCCAGCAACAAAGTGATCATCAACATGGTGAAGAAACACCTGGAAGACAACCCGAGAGAGTGGCATGAGAAATTGTCTGAGGTACTTTGGGCATATCGAACTTCCAAAAGGACCGCTACTGGAACATCGCCCTATGCTTTAGTATTCGGCCACGACGCAGTTCTCCCAATGGAAATCAATGTAAGGTCGTTAAGACTCGCTCGACAACACGGCTTATACACTGACGAGTACACAGAGGCAATGATGCAAGAAGTGGAAGACCTGGACGACACCAGAATGGAAGCTCTAAACCGAACGAAGGCTGGAAAGCACGCAGTAGCACGAGCATACAACAAGAGAGTTCGGGATAAAGCATTCCAAGAAGGAGAACTAGTCTGGAGAGTATTGCTACCACTCGGATCACATATTCCAGGATATGGAAAGTGGAGCCCAACATGGGAAGGACCGTTCGTAGTCCACAAAGTGTTGGGAAAAGGCGCATATAGGCTAAAAGATCGCGATGGAGACCTCCATGAACTGCCCATCAACGGCAAGTGGCTTAAAAAATTCTACCCGACTTTGTGGGACGCCACTGGAATCTCTATCACTTTGTGAGACGAATAAACTAGGAGATACTCCAAGTGGATCAGCCAATTAGTGGCAGAAACACATGTTTAGATAATAATTTTTCAAGTGTAAAAGGCCAGTTCATTGGCCAAAGCAATCGTTCATCGGCTCCGGACCTCTGGCCGATCCGATGAACGAAATTTGTAAAGTTTCAAAGCCATTTAGTGGCACAAGGAAGATACAAAATTGTACAAAGTAATGATCAATATAAAAGCCAAAATAGTGGTTGCAAAAATTGTTCATTAAAAGCGTTTAAAAGTACAAGTTCATAATTTCTCTTACAATTTGATTTGATCAATCAAATCAATAAGGAAAAGACGGTTGACTTCATTCTGCTGCTGGGCTTGCCACAACTTCCACTCCTTGTACTCAAAACGATCCCTCCTGGCTTCTTGGTCAAAGATAGATGATTTCAATGCGCAGGCGTCGGACAGCTGCTGAGATTTCTCCGCCACAAGCGAGTCATACTCACGACGTTTAGCCGCCAACTGCTGCTCTAGAGCATTGATCTCATCTTGTTTTGCAGCTAGACGCACCTCCAAGTCCTGACCTTGTTGGATCTTCTGCGCCAGGAGAGAGCGATTGTTCTGAAGAGCTGAAAGTTCTGCACGATCATGTTCCACCTCCTGGAAGAGATGAGCAGTCCTTTCTAGGCCGTGGAAAGAAGTGGCAACGCACTCCTGAAAACATGTGGCGAAGGCAGCATCGAGGAGGTTTCGATTCGACAACTGCTCCAAGCTAGCCGATAGACTTTGAAGCGAAGCTTCATCTATCATGCCAGAACGCGCCCACCCTTGAAGATACTTCAATTCGTTCGCAGCAGAAGGGGATAGGGGCGCAGGAGCAGTGGAAGACGACGGCTGCAAATTCACCATCAGATTGGCAAAAGAAGAAGAAGAGGGGCCAGCTGGGATCTCAACCTACCAAAAGTAGAACCAAGTGTTAAAGTTCCGCATTCCCTTAGCGTATTAAACGGTCACAACAGAAAAGGACAACCAAAGTTAGTACCTGAGCAGCAGAAGACGCAGGTAGGTCTGCATCCATAGCCGCTTGGGGAGCTGCGCCAACTGGCGATACCACATCTTCAGGAGTACTCACACCAACAGCCTGGATAAAAGAAGTTTAGCTGAAGGTACTCAAATTCCAAAAGAAAAGTGCGAATAAGAGTAGGAAGATAGATTACCTCTTCAGCCTCAAACGGTTGGGTGGTTTCAGCGTTTCCAACCTCCTCAGTGGCTACTTCCTCCACCATTGGTTCATCAGCCACATCCATAAACTGAAACTATCGCCCAGTCTTTTCAGAAACAGAAGGAAAAGAGGAGGAAGATTAGTTTCCAAGACAAGTTAGGAGAACTAACCTCAGCAGAAGGAGAAGAGTTGGACGGCACCCAAGGCTGACCAGCGGCCTCCTCATGGCCTTCTTCTTCCTCAGCTCCATCTTCCTCTTCACGGTCGCCCTTTTTCCTTTCTCCTCCACCACTTCCAGTTTTCATCCTACGAATGTAAGTAAAGAAATTTTTACAGGAGTTCATCAAGACACTGGAAGAAAAGAGTGAAAAAGTGAAAATTTGGAATACTCACCTCATCATCATCGTCCGCAACGATGACTGGTGGAGATTCAGCATCTGTCGGACACGGCCGTTTGGAAGGACCAGCCTCATCTTCCCCATCAGATGCACGCCTTCTCCTAAGGCCTGGCCACCTCTTGTTGGCCACAGTTTTCCCTGACCAAAGATAAACAAGATATGTTAGTGTTAGAAGATGTTCTAATTCTGGCAGAAACGAGAGATAGGGAAGTAACACTTACTGCGCATGCTAGGCCGAACCGGAGCAGAGGAGCCAGTAGCCTCCGCGGTCGCCGCAGCAGGAGCATCTCCGACGGGCGCATCATCCGGCAGAATTGTGTCCAGTGGAGGAATGTCGAACACCGCCTCTTCAAATGTTTCTTCTTCAGCAGCAGTAGGGGACGCTCCTCTGTGAGAACCGGCTGCAGAGCTTTCTGCTGTAGTGGGAGAAAGGGGGTGTCCATCAGGGCCAAAATCTGCAAAGGAACGCAAGGATATGAATACAGAAATCACTTAAAGAGAAAAGAAGGCAAACATTTAGTGCAGTAGAAGACTTACTCATCCTAGCCTCCTTCATCAGGTAGGAGTCTCTGTCTGCATCGTCCATGATCGGCAAAGGAAAGCGACAGTCTTTAAAGATTCGCGTATATGCTCTGTCCCACTTCCGAGCAAAGATGTATGCAGCCTTGGGATTCCACCAAGCAGAGAACTCCGGTGTGGCCGACGAACTCACCACGAAACCCTCAGGAAGGCGCACCGACCGTTTCAGCTTCCTACTTGCCTTGGCCACTTTAGACAATGCCTTGGTGGCAGAAAAGTCGTCGTCATCTTTGTCCAGCCGACACCAGGAAGACAGGAAGTTGAGGATGTGGAAGAAGGGCGCAGCAAGGCATTGCACTAACCCAAATTGGCGTGCGAAAAGATTGGGGGAGTATACCTCAACCCCACTGTGGTAGGTGACATGGCCACGATTCTGAATTCCCCAGGGGAGATCCCTGGTAGAAATGCAGCTGGCTCTGATCTGCCGCCAGACTTTTGCTTCTTTGCTGTCGGCTGGCTCTGCGCCGCAGAAGATGGTGCTGGGAGTGAAAAATGGATTGTGGCGTCTTACAGTTACCATCCACCGATCGTGAGGGAGATGGGTGAGCGTGGAGAAATAGGCCAAGCATTCCTGAGCGCTTGACTGACGGCAGAGGTGGGTAAGATCAAGTCCCATTGCAGTGTTGGGATTGATCCGACTGGGGTCGCTGACAGGGCTGAATTGGGGGAAGGAGACTCGCAGCCAAGTCTGGAACATCCAAGCCGGCCCAGTGCAGACCCACTTGATGGGGTTGGCGGAGGTCATGGTATGTAGGCCACGGTACAGATAGGCCAGCACCAGCTGCCCCAGCGCCAAGTTGTCGCCGTTGTGCAACATCCGTGCCAAGGGGATCCATTCTTTCGTCGGTTTCTTCTGGCTGCAGCAGAGAAGAAACTTGGAGATGAAGTAGAGCAGGAAGCTCATGTGCTCATGGTCTCCTAGCGCCTCGTATTCAAATTCCATTGGGCCGGTATACTTCGCGCCCAAGGATGGCATCTCGTCGGCCGGCAGAATCGGCCTCATCCTAGAGTATTTCAGCGTCGTCCAGTTACGAACGACGATGCTGGATGGATCGAAGGGAACTTCTTCCGAACCATCCTCGAGTTCAACCCGCATGTTGGCCTGGATATTGATGCCGTGTGGCCGAAGGCCGAAGATAGCGGCCATGTCCAGAAGAGTAATGGACATGGGACCCACCGGAAGGTCGAGGGTATTGGTCGCCGAATTCCAAAAGCAGAGGGCCGCCGCCACCAGACCGTCGTCCTTCATCATTTTGTTATTTGACATCTGGATGAGGTCCCAGATGCCAGAAGTTTTCCATCTGTCACCGTAGATGGGTTCAAGACGGACGATCCAGGATTGCCACTCGTCGTCAGAGTTAGGCCACCCGGGAAGGGAAACCGACCAGTCGCGAAAGGAGAGGGAGCATTGGAGGTAGCCGTATTCTGCTTGCGACGGCCAGTCGCAGAATGGACGGAGAGATTCAGGTATCGGCCCGTTGAAAGACGGACCCAGGGACCATTCACCGTCAGGGAGCTCAACGAGCCGATCCTCGTCGACGACGGCGCCATCACGAGTCAGAACTTCCTTCCGGATGTTGTGGTATCTGTGCATGATGTCTGCGTCGGTGTGAGAGACATCAAAGGAGCGAACTCCCCTGGGAAACTGGTAAAGGGTGGTGACTCCGGTGGTAGAGGTAAACGAAGCTGGAATGGAAGACATTGTCGAGAAGGAGTTTTCTGGGAAGTTTTGGAGAAGAAGAAAGAAGTTCTTTTCATTGAAAGAGCGGAAGAAATCTCTGAAGGTTTGAAAGCAGTAAGGACAAATCTCTGAAAATGAAGATATTTAAAGAGGATTTTGGCGCAGCAACAATAATGCGACGTGAAGGCGAAACGTCAAACGGACGAAAAGAGTGGGAAAAGTGCTTTTCGTCTCGGAAGTGCCAAGTAATCATGTAAAAGTGGAAGAGTTTTCCCACTCTCCCACTAAATCACGCACGTTTATCTAAGAGACAGGGGCTGAGGTGTCACCCATGCAGTCGATTTTGGAGGGAAGTGCGCGAATTACACGCGAGCAACGCGCTGACAGGTAGGCGAACAGTTTAAGTCCCATCGGTTCTGGGCCTCTGGCCGAACCGATGCAACTTAGGGGGCATTGTTTGGGCCCGAATTGTGCAATTGGGCCAAGAACACTATTGGGGTTGAGTGCAGTGGGTAATTTAAGGCCTTCTAGTAGCCAAAGCCCAACGGAAAGGCAGGTTAATAATGAAGAATCCTATGTTTGGAAGGAAATCGGCTTGATTTCAGCGGCTAGGGTTTTGGGAAAGGAATTAGGAAAGTATCTCCCATGGGCCGAAGGAGATCAAGTTCAAGTCAAGGAGGATTCTCAAGAAAACCCAGCTTAGGAAGGATTTCAAGAGAAGAGAAAGTAGAATTCGACTGGGAGATTCATTACTTGCCGTCCAAGTCAGAGCCCAGTCCATGAGCATCCACTATATAAGAGAAGGTCTCTCTTCAAGCTAAGGATCCCCGATCCCTCAACACAAATCCCTAAAAAGATTTAGCCGAAAGGCACCAGATTTCGCCGCAAGGCACCGACGCAGAAGACGGTCACGAGCACCGAACTTCCAAGGGACGATCACGAGCATCGCTTCCGGGCGCAGCCGATCACGAGCATCGTGCTTTCACGACGACGCAGAGACTAGGCCGATCTAGTTCTCTTTCACTCGCAGCCGACGCGCATCCCGGTTGTATTTGTTTTACTTATTATTGCTCTTGTTATTTAAGTTCAATAAGGATTTTACTCCTTAGACTATTCGTGTAGCACTTATAAATTTTATAAAGTCCTTTATCGCCCAAAGGCAAAAAAGAACCTTTGTCTAGACTTACTCTTTGCATGTCCCCTGTCTAGCACAATCGTTTGATAAGAGGTCAAAGACGCGCAATCATTCGTTCACAAGTCCAATAGACCGCAACGGTGCTATTGGTGGCACGCCCGCCCATTCAAGAAAGTAAGGTTTCCTTACGTGGAAATTAGGGTCAACAGTACTCTTGCTTGGTGTCATACCGAACATTTATGAATATATTTCCTTTCAACAAAAACACAAAAAACAAAATAGACAAAACAATTTGGGGGAGGGGGGGGAGACTTTCGGTTGATTGACTTTAACCCAATTTCCAATATTTCACTTTCACCCTCCGTTGACGGAAGACTTCGAAGTACTGCTGTCACTTGGGAAAGCTGAAATTGCTCTTCTAGAGAAGAAACACAGTTCAAAGATTCCATCTTTCAAAAATTCACCTGGTTGCGTTGCGTGCAATCACTTTCAAAAGGGAATGGAGTTTGGGTTTTCTACAGTTGGATTCTTTGCACAAAGAGAGAAGAAGAACCCGCGCATTCACGCCAACTGTAGATGGAAATTGAGGAAAAAGATGCACGGTGGTGATGATTCCTTCCAATCTCTAAGGGATTCAAGATTCAGGTTGGTAATTTCGAACTATTGCATCTGGTTATTAGTTTGTATCAGTGGCGTAGCCAGAATTAATGGTCAGGGGGTACTTTTACAAGTAAAAAAAATTTGAACAAAGTTACCAAAATATTATAATTTTATACAAACTAACAAGGAGACTTAAAACATAATCTCAAAGTATCTCATACTGATACATTTTCAATACATTTAGATAGTACTCATCGATGACCTCTCATCTTTTGAAATCGTTGCATAATTACCTCATTATCTAAACTATGAAAAATATATTTCTCTATATATGCAACCAAGCAATCATTCATCCATACATCACCAATTCGATCCGTAACCGAGTCTTCACAATATTCATAGCAAAAAAACTCGCTCCACACTCGCCGTTGTAACGGGTAGTGCTAATGTCAAAAGCAAGTACACCAAAGGATAAGTTTGATCTTCTTTTTTTTTTCTCAACCATCTTTTGTGCTAGATCACTATCATGGGTAGGGATTCCAACATATACATATGCATAATACAAATCAAACATGGAAATAAATCAATCAAAAAATAAAATTAAGTGAAAAAACATAACACTAAAGCACAAAAAAAAAATACAAGAAGAGAAAGATTTGCAAACCTTAGTGTTAATTCATTCCAATTGGTTTTTATGTTTTATTTTTGTGTTGGGGTTTCCGAGGAGGGGAGAGGGGAGGAAGGGGGGAGAGGAGGAGAGAGAGGGGGGGGGGGGGGGAAGAGAGAGGGGGAAGAATATATGGGGGGAAAATTTTGGGGAAAATATTTTAGGGGGGTAAAATTTTGGGCAATTTAAATAAAAATACCATTTGTATAGGAGTTCTAAAAATCTGACCCCAAATAACAAAACATTCAAATAAAATTCCTTTTGGCACTTGACAATACTAATCAGTCCTCTTGAAGTTAACAAAATTACAAAGGAACCAATACAATGAAAAGACCAAAAAACCCGTCCAAAATCAGCTCAAAATCGGCTGAAATGGGGTGGCTTGCTCCTCATTTGTTCATTCCATTTTGTTTTGGAGGGAAATTTCTTTGGTTTCCCTCCTTTCTGAAAGGGCGGCAATTGGGAAGGCGTTGACGGGACCGGCGTATTCCTTCTCTCTAGTAAGAGCATCAAAGTTGAAGGCCGGCTACAGAGAGAAAGATGGTGGAAGAAATTTGAAATCCGGGCAGCAGCCGATGAAACTGTGTTAAGGTAATTTGCACTCCACCTCCACCGAAATTAGTTGGGTTCTTGGGTTAATTTGTTGCTGCAGTTAGTTCGTACACTTTCAATTTCTGAATTCTTTGTTGCTGGTTACGTTGAAAGTTGGGTGTGGCATGATTCGTGAAAGTTTAGGGGGTGCGTAGGTGTGGCCGTTTCAGCAAAATATCCATATTGTTGTATTTCCATTTGTTTGCCGAATTTACTTGTGAATAATGTCCAATTGCTTTTGGGTTGTCTGGGTTATTTATATATTGTTTTCAAGGCAAAAAGATTGCTGCTTTGCTTCCTTTCTTCCATTGCAGAGAATCACATTTCCATTCCTGTAAGCTTCTTTATCTCTCTCATTTAATCTTCCAAATACCCCATAGCTTCATTTGAGCATCTGGGCAACATCATTTTCCATCTCATTGTGCATTTATAGTGTTGTATTTGATTTCGTGCTCTTCTATTCTACCACTTTGACAATTCTTCTAGGTTTTTGGTTTTTTGGGTTTTCTTCAGAAAACCAAAGTTTTTATAAAGATAAATCTTTTTGGTGTGGACGATGATCTATTGCATTTTGTCTTTTGGGTTTTGCCTGTTTGAATTGGATGTGGTTAATTTTTTGTTGCAAACCGTATTTTGTGGATTAGCTTTAATTTGGTGTTGCAAACTATATTCTATTCATCTTCCTACTAGAGCTACATTTTCTGGCTTTCAAGCCATATCCATTATAGGCACTCATTTTGCACAAAAGGTACATTCACTTTGATGTTTTCCACAATGCTTTGTTTGGTGCTCAGCTTTACCTCTCCTCTTTTCGTTTTCTCTTTTTCCTGTTCCTGTCTGATGGTCCTTTCTTCAATTGATCTCGATGCAGCTTGAGTTTTGCCCTTTTGCCCACACCTCCTTAATTGGGGTTCCTCTCTTTAGCATTTGTGTTCATAATGTATGGATATCACCATTCTTAGCTTTAATTTTAGTGTGTTTGGATGAGGAAATCAATTTCGGAGCTCCTGGTCCAGGATGGAAATAATTCCATCGAAATGATAGATAGGGTGTTTAGTGAAGTCTAAGTAAGAAGAAGAGACCTACGACTTTTGGAATTATACAAATGAGCTAGTGTGCAGTAATGCCGTAGTTTAATTTCTTGTTATTTTTGGAACCCCAAGTGGTTTATGATTTACAAATATGAATGTATTCTTGTAATGAAATAGCAATAATACAAGTATCAATATCTGTCAGTTGTATCTAGTGGCCAAGTTGATAGGGTATATGCTGTTGAGTTAGTCGATATATTAATTTTTTAAATATGCGTGTGTCATGGGTATATTAAGTAATCTTTATATTGTTCAAACATGCATACTCTAATTTTATCCAACAACAATAATGCAGAGTTGCCAGCTGCAATATTAAGGTGACTGCCTAACCTTGTGTGTTTGAAGGTCGACAATAATCCATAAGACGGTAAATATTTATAGCTTGGGCAGTATTCCTTGTATTCCCTTTATTGCATATGTCGTTTTATGTATGGTTTAGCTCCTCTAATGATTGATTTTTGGGCTTTTAGTAGCTGTAGACCGGCTTGCCCGGTTATTTTCCTTTTAAGCACCCAAAAGTTCATTTTTTCATCTAGAGGATACTTTACACCGGTTCCCTGGTAGTTCCCATGCAGTTCCGCTTAGTTCCCTGATGGTTCTCACCCAGCTCGCCTCCGATTTCTCGAATCAAGCGCCCTCGCCTCTGATTTTGCGAATCTGGCACCATCACCACCAGATCCTTCAACCCTCCGATGTTCCTTTCATTTGCCAAGGTACAAATTCGTTTTGCCTTCCGCATTTTCGTTTTCGCCAAGTCATGTTGTTGTTATGCTAGTAATTGAGTGCGTTTTTTTTGTGTAGAGGGGTCGAAACTCCGACGAGGACGGGTTCTTGAGCTTGTTCGATACGTTGATGAATCTGCTTCGTACCAGGGATAAGGAACTATCAGGGAACTGTGGGAACTATCAAGGAACTAGGCGAAACTGCATGAGAACTAGCAGGGAACTGATTGGGGGCTAGGAGGGTACTGCTAGGTAACTATCAATACCACAGGGGAACTACATGGGAACTAACAGGAACTGGTGTAAAGTATCCTATAGATGAAAACATTGAACAATAGGTCCTTTTTAAGAAAAGAACCAATGAAGGGGTTCTACAACTGCCATTTTTGCTTTATTTTTTGTATACTAATGTTAGAGATAGAGTGTCCCACTATATCATTTTCCTCTTTGTATTCATCATTTAAAATGTAATAGTCAATTTGCAGAATGTTTTGATTATGAGCACCACAGTTTCCGATTGACGGTGAGCAAATATATTGATCTCAAGTGTACCGAACGACTAGTAAGTCGAAGCTTGTGTAACATGTCAACTTCAGGTACATTTGCGAAACTCATGATATGGACATGAATTGTAGACAAGCTTGATATTAGAATCAAGTGAGGGACGTCAGATGTTAGTGTTTCATCGTAATATAAATGTAGATTCTTAATGTTGTTTTGGAATTGTGAAACCAGATGAGAAAGTTGCTGTTGTCTTTTGCTATGGTGGTGCATGGATCACAGGGGATAGCGGACCAGCATATGTAGGAGGGGATGAATTGGCAATACGGATCCCACAAAATAGCTCTTTCCAGCATGTTCGAGATAGAGCTTTGCAATTATTGAATGAAGATACAGAACCTAGTTCTGTAGAGATTAAATATGCTGCTACAACATCCATTGGTTCAGTTAAATACCTAAGGGTTCTCAACGATGACACTGTGGATTGTTTATTGAATCATGGGCCATCAATGGTACCAATCTTTGTTTCCATATCTCCAACAAGTTGTGGGCGTAATGGTGATGTTGTGGAACCCTCTTTTCATGGCGTTGCAAAAGAAAATGTGCAAGTGGAGCATGTCTCTGAGCCTCCTATGGAAGAAGAGGTGAATATGGAATGTGAAGTCCCTATCTTCAGCCCCGATACACCAGTTGACCAAGCTGCGAAGCATGTTGCCTGTGACGCCCGTGTTGCACGTGATGCCCAGGGTGGTATGTCATCAAGCAAATGCACACAATTTGTGGAAAATACATGTTTAGGTGAGGAAGCTGTGGTGGAGTTGGGGGGCATTTTCAAGGACAAGAAAAGTTTACAGGGGTGTCTGCAGCTAAAAGCTATGCGCGAGAAGTGGGAGTTTCGAGTGAAAAAGTCCACGCCTTCATTGTTTTTGGCGATTTGTGCTACCAGTCGTTGCAATTGGCGTGTTCGTGCTATAGTACCTGCCGGCAACACCTCATTCGTGATCAGGCGCTACATAGATCAGCACTCATGCAAGGACGTGATAAATATGGGGAAAGACCATCGGAATGCTAGTGCATCTGTGGTTGCGAGCATCATAAAGCATAAATACGCTGATCCTAAATGTGTTTACAGGCCTGCCGATATAATGAATGATGTCCGAAGAGAATATGGCATAAATTTATCTTACCAAATGGCTTGGTTAGCAAAAAATGCAGCTCTCGATGAGGTTCTTGGGACTCATGAAGCAGGATATTCAATGCTGCCTAGTTACTCCTACGTTTTGGAAGAGAAGAATCCTGGTACAATAACTGCCATTGAAACGGAGCCGGGGAACGATCGGTTCTTGTATTTCTTCATGGCTCTGGGACAGTGCATTCGAGGGTTTCTCTCCTACATCCGTCCTGTCATTGCGGTAGATGCCACATTCCTCACAGGAAAGTATCGCGGAAATCTTCTGGTTGCCACATGCCTTGATGGAAACAGTCAATGCTATCCGCTTGCTTGGGGTATATGTGACTCTGAAAACAATGCATCGTGGTTGTGGTTCTTTCAGAAACTCCACAGTGCCATTGGAAATGTCCAAGATCTTGTGATTGTGTCTGATCGACATGACAGCATTCGGAATGCATGCCTTACTGTCTTCCCTAATGCTTCGTATGGAAATTGCATCAATCACCTTCGCGACAATATTCAGAGTAGATTTAAATTAGGAGAGAGTGATTTGAACCTGCAAGTTTTTATGCAGGCAGCAAATTCATATGATTTGTATAATTTTGAGTGGAAATTCTCACTGCTTCGACGAGACATTCAGACTTACTTGAGAGTGGATGTTGGGTTTGAAAGGTGGGCACGTGTGCACTGTCCACGATCAAGGTACAACATCATGACTACTAACATTGTTGAATCGTTGAATAGCATGCTTGTGAAACCAAGGGAGACACCTGTAGTTAGGTTGATTGAGTTCATCAGGCAAAAGATGCAGGTATGGTTCCATGATCGTCGTATGAAAGCGCAGAGGGAAGACAGTTTTCTCACTCTTGATCATGGGGAAGTACGGCTTTTACATACTAGCCGAGATGCTGCGAACCTAACTGTGCTGCCTATAAATGCAGATGAGTTTGAGGTGGTTGATGGCAAGCACAATGGCCATGTCGACCTGAATCGGAGAACATGTACTTGTAGACAATTTCAGTTAGAAGGCCTGCCATGCAAGCATGCATTCGCTGCAGCTCGCCATCGCGCTCAGAGTCCATATCAGTTGTGTCATTGGTACTACTATAGATCAACCTGGTTAGGTGGTTACCTCGAATCTATCAACCCTCTTGGACCAGAACATATATGGACGGTGCCAGATGATGTCCGTTCGCGCATCTTGCTGCCACCAACATCCAAACCAAGAAGTGGGAGACGGAAGAAAAGAAGAATTCGATCCAATGCGGATAGAGCGGGACAAACAAAGTGCAGTCGTTGCGGTCACACAGGCCATAACCGTGCTACATGTGAGAATGCTCCTCTCCGTCAAGCTTATACATAACAAACAGGTTGGTAATGACTTGTGTTGAATTCCATTTAAAATATTCGGTATATGTGAGTTGGTTGGAACCTCAATCTCTTGTTACATTCTCTGAACAAGAAGTTCTTTTAAAACTTGTCCCCGTTTTTTGACATGAACATCAGACTTGTATGATTGTGTTTGATTTTAGTTCCATTTTGTTGATGCTAGATGTGGAAATGCATATTGTTGTGATGTAATATATTGTGAATTCAATAGGTTTCTGACTATGTTTGTCAATTTTCCAAACTCAATAAACATATATTCCCAGCGATGATTATACTGTGTTTTCGAACCTATCTTTGTTTAATATGTCTGTAATGAAAGGTGGTTCGGGTAGTGTTTACAATCACCATTTGTTTGTAATTTGCAGCCTTGTGATGGATTTTTCTTTGGTGTCTGTTTCCTGCAAATCTATGTGCTTGTTTGCTAAAGTCTTATGTCCTCTGTAATGTGGATGTGATGTACATATTGGGGCTGTGATGCTAACCATTTTCCCATGCTCTTGTTTTTCAGGAACGTCAAATGTAGGTGCGGCTATGTTGAACCCGCAGTATGGAAAAAACATGTCTTTTAGTTTGCTTCATGCTATTTTGATGTTATCTTATTCACTGTTATTTTGGGCATGTAAGACCTTATATGGTAGGGTGGAGGAATTTTGTATAGATCAAACCTCACCTCGACCCAACTGCTAATTATAAACATGGTCACTTTTTGGATTTCAAATTGTTGGTACGTGATCATCTCTTGTTTTAATGCTACTATACTAAACTCATGTCATGGGTTGTGTTGCATATTTACGAAGTTTGTTTCTACCTATATTTTGGATGAAATCGTATAGGTTGAACATCTAGTTTTTGTCTAAAAACAAACAAAACTCTGTCCATTTTCATGCAGTTTCCTCTGCCCATGTGCTTAATCAGTTTAATAGGGAACTACGAGGGGAACTATGTGGAACTATATGGGAACTACCAGGGAACCCTAGGGGAACTAAGGGAACTATGTGCACATTTTATACTTTGCCATGCAATTAATCAATATACACCAATGAGAACTCAGGGGAACTATCGGGGAACTATTAGATAACTATTCGGGAACTATTAAAAACTATGCACATTTTATGCTTTGTCATGCGATTAATCAATTTACACGGGGAACAAAAGGGAAACTATGTCGAACTATGCACATTGTATACATTGTGATGCAACTAATCAATTTACACATTTTGGTTCCCTGCTAGTCCTTACGCAGTTCCACCTAGTTTCCTGGTATTTTCCATGCAGATCTACGTAGCAGTGATTCACACATGTACATTTAATTATGGCAGTTCTAATTAATGTAAAAGTAGACAAAGACAATTTGATGGGATTATGGGGTGGTGCCTTAAATGAGGGTACTGTGATATAACGAGCATCCAATTGACTCCTCTGTTTATTGCTTGCAATTACTAGCCCGTTTGAATTATTTTATTACTGTATTAGTTCTCCCTTGGTGATGCATAGTTCCCTAGTAGTACCGTCTTAGTTCCCAGTTGATTCCCTGGTAGTTACCACGCAGTTCGGCCTAGTTCCTTCATTGTTCCCACATACACCCAAAGTAGTATAGTGTACAGTAATATGCCAACTTTGTCCCCAATCAATTCCCTAGAAGCACCTTGATAGTTCTACCTAGTTCCTTGATAGTTCCTATGCAGATTTGCGTAGTTGCTTTAGCATTCCCACATACACCCAAAGTAGTGATTCACATATTTATATTTAATTATGCCAGTGTAGCTAATGTAAGACTAGACAAAGGTAATTTGATGAGAGTATGGGGTGGTGCCTTAAATGAGGGTACTGTGACATGACGAACATTCAATTGACTCCTCTGTTGCTTGCAATTACTACCCAATTACTTTATTGTTGTACTAGTTCTCATGTGGTTCTGCGTAGTTCCCTAGTAGTTCTCACTTAGTTCCTCCTAGTTCCTTGGTAGTTTCCATGTAGATCTGCGTAGTTGCTTCATTGTTCCCACATACACTCAAAGCTATGATTCACACATGTACATTTAATTATGGCAGTTTGTATTTAATGTAAGAGTAGAAAAAGGCAAATTGATGGGATAATGGGGTGGTGCCTTAAATGAGGGTACTGTGATATAACAAGCATCCAATTGACTCCTCTATTTATTGCTTGCAATTACTAGCCAGTTACTCTATTATTGTATTAGTTCCCCCATGGTGATGCGTAGTTGCCTAGCAGTATCCTCTTAGTTGCCAGTTGGTTCCCTTGTAGTTACCATACAGTTTTCTGGTAGTTCCCACGCAGTTCCGCCTAGTTTCCTAATTGTTCTCATGTAGATATGTGTAGTTGCTGCGTAGTTGCTTCATTGTTCCCACATACGCCCAAAGCAGTGATTCACACATGTACATTTAATTATAACAGTTGTAATTAATGTAAGAGTAGACAAAGACAATTTGATAGGATTATGGGGTGGTTCCTTAAAAAAGGGTACTCTGATATATTAATATGTTGTTACATCATGTTGACCTAACAGGGAACTAAGTGGGAATTGCTGGGGAATTATGTAGAACTGTATGGGAATTACTAGGGGAACTATGTGGATCTATATGATATCTGAATGGGAACTAGGTGGGAACTATGTGGATCTATATGATATCTTGATGGGAACTAGGTGGGAACTAACGGGAACTGTGTGGGAACTATAGGGGAACTATGTGGGAACTAAATGGAAACTATGTAGTTCCAACATAGTTCCCCAATAGTTCCCATATAGTTCTCCATGCAGTTCTGCTGAATTTCCTGTTAGTTCTCATGCAGTTTTGCGTAGTTCCTTCATTGTTCCCACATACACCCAAAGCATTATACACATGCGATTAATCAATTTACACGGGGAACAAGAGGGAAACTATGTCGAACTATGCACATTGTATACATTGTGATGCAATTAATCAATTTACACATTTTATACATCGTGATGCACATTTTATGCCTCTCTTCTAGTTCCCTCGTGGTGCTGCGTAGTGCCCTCGTGGTGCTACGTAGTTCCCTGACAGTACACTCTTAGTCCCCAATTAGTTCCCTATAGTTCCCACACAGTTCCGCGTAATTGTTAGTTCCCATGCAGATATATGTAGTTATTTCATTGTTCCCACATACACCCAAAGTAGTGATTCACACATGTACATTTGATTACGCCAGTGTAGCCAATGTAAGACTAGACAAAGGTAATTTGATGAGAGTATGGGGTGGTGCCTTAAATGAGGGTACTATGACATGACGAGCATTCAATTTACTCCTCTATTTATTGCTTGCAATTACTACCCAATTACTTTATTATTGTATTAGTTCTCCTGTGGTGTTACGTAGTTCCCCCTGGTAGTTCCCCCATAGTTCCTCATAGTTCCCACATAATTCCGCGTAGTTCACTGATAGTTCCCACGTAGTTCCTCCTAGTTCCCTGGTAGTTCTGATGCAGATATGTGTAGTTGCTTCAATGTTTCCGCATACACCCAAAACAGTGATTCACACATGTACATTTAGTTATGACAGTTGTAGTTAGTGTAAGAGTAGACAAAGGCAATTTGATAGGATTATGAGGTAGCACCTTAAATGAGGGTGTTGTGATATGGCCATCATCTAATTGACTCTTCTATTTATTACTTGCAATTACTAGCTAGTTCGAATTACTTTATTATTGTATTAGTTCTCCCGTGGTGCTGCCTAGTTCCCTGACAGTACCCTGTTAGTCCCTAATTAGTTCTCTAGTAGTTTATTCGCAATTTCGCCTAGTTCTCTGCTAGTTCCCATGCAGTTCCGCCTAGTTTCCTGGTAGTTCACATGCAAATCTGTGCAGCAGTGATTCACACATGTACATTTAATTATGGCATTTGTAATTAATGTAAGAGTAGACAAAGGCAATTTGATAGGATTGTGGGGTGGTGCCTTAATGAGGGTGTTGTGATATAAAGAGCATCCGCATCCAATTGACTCCTGTATTTATTGCTTGCAATTACTAGCTAGTTTGAATTACTAAATTATTGTATCGGTTCCCTGGTAGTTCCTGTGTAGTTCCGCCAAGTTACCTGGTAGTTCCCATGCAGTTCCCCCAAGTTACCTGGTAGTTCCCATGCAGATCTACGTAGTTACTTCATTGTTCCCACATACACCCAAAACAGTGATTCACACATGTACATTTAATTATAACAGTTGTAGTTAATGTAAGAGTAGACAAAGGCAATTTGATAGGATTATGGGGTGGTTCCTTAAATGGGCCCCCTTAAATGAGGGTATTTTGATATATTAATATATTGTTACATCATGTGGATGTAACAATACTAGTATATTGTTGTGTATATACACTGCTGTTACATCATGTGGATCTAACGGGGAACTAAGTGGGAATTATAGGGGAACTATGTAGAACTATATGGGAACTACCGGGGGAACTATGTGGATCTAAATGGGAACTAGGTGGGAACTAACGGGGAACTAGGTGGAACTACAGAGGAAATAAAGGGAACTAATGGGAACTGTGTGCGAATAAGTCAGAACTAAATGGGGACTAAGTGGTACTAAAGGGGGACTAAATAGATCTATATAATGTCTAAATGGGAACTAGGTGGGAACTAACCAGGAATTAAGTGGGAACTAAAGGGAACAAATGGGAACTGGGTGGGAACTAAACGGGAACTAGGGGGACTAAGTTGACTGCGAGATAGAAATGAAGTGATGTACATAAGGAGGTAGTATTAAATACTTTTGCTGGTTGATACCAACACTGGTAGTATTAATAAATATACCAATGAGAACTCAAGGGGAACTTTAGGGGAGCTATTGGAGAACTACTGGGGAACTATGTGGGAACTATAAGATATGTCAAAAGTAAAATATCCATAATAATAAGCATAACCTGCAATTTGAGAACAAACCTAACAAAGACACAAACTAAAAAGAAATCAAAACATAAGGTATGTCAAAAGTAAGTTACAATAGCCAATTTGTGTGAAATAGCACATAGTTCCCCCATAGCTCCCTGATATCTCCCACATAGTTCTCCACTCAGTTCCCCAATAGTTCCATATAGTTCCGACGCAGTTCTGCCTAATTTCCTGTTAATTCCCACGTAGTTCTGCGTAGTTCCTTCATTGTTCCCACATACACCCAAAGCTTTCTACACATGCGATTAATCAATTTGCACGAGGAACAAAAGGGAAACTATGTCGAACTATGCACATTGTGTACATTGTGATGCAATTAATCAATTTACACATTTTATACATTGTGATGCACATTTTATGCCTCTCTTCTAGTTCCCCCTGACAGTGTCGTCTTAGTCCCCAATTAGTTCCCTGTAGTTCCCACGCAGTTCCTCCTAATTTCTTGTTAGTTACCATGCAGATCTATGTAGTTGTTTCATTGTTCCCACATACACCCAAAGTAGTGATTTACACATGTACATTTAATTATGGCAGTTATAGTTAATGTAAGAGTAGACAAAGGCAATTTGATGGGATTATGGGGTGGTGCCTTAAATGAGGGTATTGTGATATGACGAGCATCCAATTGACTCCCCTATTTATTGCTTGCAATTACTAGCCAGTTTGAATTACTCTATTATAGTTCCCCGTTGGTGCTGCGTAGTTCCTTAGCAGTACCCTCTTAGTCCCAGTTGGTTCCATGCTGGTCCCATATAGTTCCTCCTAGTTCCCTTTTACTTCTCACGCAGTTCCACCTAATTCCTTGTTAGTTCCCACATAGTTCTGCCTAGTTCCCTGAAAGTTCCCATGTAGCTCCGCCTATTTCACTGGTAGTTCCCATGAAGTTCCTCCTAGTTCCCTGATAGTTCCCATGCAGATCTGTGTAGTTGTTTCAGTGTTCCCACGTACACCCAAAGCAGAATTATGACAGTTATAATTAATGTAAGAGTAGACAAAGGCAATTTGATGAGATTATGGGGTGGTGCCTTAAATGAGAGTATTGTGATATGGCGAGTATCCAATTGACTCCTCTATTTATTGCTTCCAATTACAAGCCAGTTGAATTACTCTATTATTGTATTAGTTCCCCCTTGGTGCTATGTAGTTCCTTAGCAGTACCCTCTTAGTCCCTAGTTGGGTCACTGGTAGTTCCTACTTAGTTCCTGCTAGTTCCCTTTTAGTTCCCACGCAGTTCCGCCTAATTCCCTGATAGTTCCCACGTAGTTTCGCCTAGTTCCCTGCTAGTTCCCACGCAGTTCCTCCTAGTTCCCTAGTAGTTCCCATGCAAATCTCTGTAGTTGCTTCAGTGTTCTCACATACACCCAAAGCAGCGATTCACACATGTACATTTAATTATGGTTTGCTGTCCAATAAATTCTTGAAGTAATCATGAATTCAATATATTATTGTGTACATATACACTGCATTTACATCATACGTGCAATTCAAAGATGATAGTAGACCTAATTCTAACAATATTGTTCCTTTGACAAAAATAGGAAAATATAGACCTAACTAAACTAAAACACTAAAATATTATATCTGCTCCTCCCATGCTTGTTCTTCATCTCTGTTCATCCCATGTTTGTGCTTATTTTCCATCTTGCATTCCTCCTGAGATCTTTACATATGTTTGTTGATCCAAAGCATCTGGTAAAACAAATCCAACACAAATTGACTATGACAACCAGAACGAACCATTACCAATTGAATCCCTATTTTAGCCTTAAATTTGCTTAACAGAAATAGGACAAAATTCATAGGAACACTGAAATCCATAAATCCATCAGCTACAGAGTATCTAAGTGGTCAAGAGGTTCAATAAGTACCAATGGCTCGGGAAATCTGAAGGTTTAATGGAATGAGTTGAACTTGAAAACAGTGTTGAAGGCACAGAAGTTGGTAAAAGTTGGTATTAGATAAAAACTTTTTTGAGTCCGAGAAGTTGGTAAAAGTGCACAGAATGCTTACCTTCACTTTGCCTGATCTACCTACCAGGCCATTCGCATTGTTTGACAGCAAGTCTGTTCAGCAGCACATCCCTTTATTATATTTTTTGTGTGTAGAAAATAAAGAGCATCCTTAAAGCCTAAAGAACTGACGTAAATATGTTGGAACCAAGGTTAATCCCATCATAGTTGACGTCTAGATAACTGAGGGGTAACTAATGGTAAGCCCCACCTACAAGATGATATTTTAGAGATTGATAACATCTCAGATTATAATGATCAAGTTTAGTTCATCTTCTTTATGATACACTACCAATGTATATTCAATATTCATAGGATACACTAATAACAGACTATGTTTACTGTTCCTACACAAGACCGCTGATACTTACCAAGGATAGAAAAAACCAATGATGTTGTTTTTCTACACTATAATTTAGCCTTTAGCATTCCAACACCCTATTTAGTACAGAATAACAACTTAAAAACTCCTCGTATATCCATCAATCCCGACAAATGCTTTGCATCAAGAACAGCTACTTCAGCAGCATGAGCCAAACGAGTCCCTCTAAAAGACTTTCAATTACATGCAAATGCATTAGTTACACTTAAAATTTCATCACATTGGTCGTGTTCAATTGCACCAGATGAACACTTGTGTATTCAATACAACAACAATGACAGAAAAAAATTCAGAATGTAACACTCGCATTACGTTTCCTTGTTAGCATTTTTAGCATCCCATCTTTCAGGATATAAGCCCAAATTCGATACGCAGATACCAGTCTTTTCACTTAATCCCACACCACCTTAACAAGTAACAATACATTAATATATAGTTTCTTCATCTCTTTAGACTAATAAAGTACAATCCAACCATTCAACTTCATGGAAACTCAAACCAACAAACAGAAACTAAAATCCACAGCACAAATTTAATCACTTCCAGAATAATAAAGAAAAAGTGAACCAACATTTCATCAAACCTCAATCAAAACATAAAACTAACTCATTTCCAATCACAACTTCACCAGAACAATCACTACCCTTTATTAAACAAATACCCAAAAAAATCTCACATAAATCAAGTCATTGATAAAGAACAATACATAAAGCAAGAGCACAAAAGAATCAAAAGCTCACCAGCCTGAGCAGGAGGTGTAGGCTTGGAGGGCAGATTAGTGGGCTTGGTCTCCTGACCCTAAGCCCTTGCCTTGGCCGGCTGAGCCGTAGCCGCCTTCTTAGCCGCAACAACAAATTTCTGCTGAGCTACGGCCAGGTGCGTCGGCTCCTCGGCGTCATCCCAGAAAATCAAAAGGGTTCATGGTCGCCATTTTTTCTCGATAAAACAACCACAAAAACCCTAACTTTCCGAGATACTTGCTGTCAACGCCGACTAAGGGAGTTGCCATCCCAATTTCTCCATGGATGTAATGATACTACGGGTAGTTTCGAGGTTAGGGATTGAAACAAAATCTTCAGGGGTGAGAGAGAGAGAGAGAGAGAGAGAGAGAGAGAGAGAGAGAGAGAGAGAGAGAGAGAGAGAGAGAGAGAGAGAGATGCCATTTTGAAAGAAAGGGGGGGGAATCCTCCTGCTTTCATCTCGTCCCAAAACCAACAAAATTTGGGGGTATTTCAGTATATTAACTTGGTTAACCTTTCATGTTGAGTACATTTCATTTAACTATGCCAACATTTCGTGTCCAGTAAAAAATAAAGGGCAATTCAGACTTTTTAGATGCCAAAAGGTATATAAAATATATCTTTTGTTATTTGGGGTCAAATTTTTAGAACACCTATACAATAGGTATATTTAATTACATTCCCCTAAAATTTTGGGGGGGATTTTTTTTTTTAATTTTTTTTTTTTTTTTTGGGGAATTACCTTTAATACTCCTTGATTCTCCCCTCTTCTTTTTTCTCTCCTTTTTTTTTTTTTCTTTATTTGTCTATTTAGGTGAGAAAGGAAGAGAAACTCACCTTTTTTTTGTTTTTTTCTTTCGCCGGTCGCAAGAATCCTTTCCTACCAGTTGTTTGTTCTCCCCCTTCCTCCCTCGCCGCCCGTGCAGCTGTGGTGTCAGCCGAACGAGAGGGGGGGGGGGGGGGGAGGCCGACGAAATCTAGGGTTTTTTTTTTTTGTTTTTTTTTTTTTTTTTTTTTTTTTTGGTTTTTTTTTGTTTGTTTTTCTTGCTCCTGTCCGTGTTGGGGGGGGGTTCTTGAAGGACTTTCTAGACCGCATGCGTCAACCGACGGCCGCCGAATTCGTCAAGTCCATCAAAAGGTAGAAATGAATGTTGAGATTTGTATTTGTAGTAACAATCTCTAATTGAAGCTGAGAATCTAATGCATTGAATTGAATTTGATTGGATTGGGTTGGATTATTTGCTTCATTGTTTCTTAAAGTTGAGAACCTAATGTAGCAAAGATGTTTGGCGTTTGTTGTGCATTGAATTGAATTGAATTGGGTTTGGATTATTTGTTATGTTGTTTGTTTGTGTCAAAATAATCTCTTATTCAAGTTGAGAATTGAGGGTAGCAAATATGTTTGATGTTTGTATTGCATTAAAATTGAACTGGATTGCATTGTGCTGCAGTTTCATCATGTCGTTTTCAAACAATGCTGTTGATTTCATTGTGTAGTAACAATCTCAGTTTTCTTTGGTTTTACGCTTCTTTTCTGGGGGCTTTAGTCTAATAGAATGTTTGTTGATTTACATGTTTTCCTGCGTTTCTTATATACATCTTAACTTTTCCAGGTTCATAAGCCATTTATGCTGGACACTTTTGACGTCGTCAAGATACAATCTCTAAAAAAAATTCCCAATATTCTTCTATTTGATCCTATGTACCGAATTTGTTTGTCATTAGCTTCTAGAATGAATTTTATTATATGGTAGGATTGGTAATGCATACGTATAGATTTGGCTCAATTTGTGAGTGTTAGCCTTGGTCTTTGTCTGATGTTTTACTGCCTTTTGCAGTATAAGTACGTCGATGAAGGAAGATATGTTGAGAGGCCACCCACAGGGGATATGCAAAGAAACAAATAATTTTAGTATAGCTTGTAATTGTCATATGTGATGAAGTCTTGTGTAACTATCATGCTACAATGAATTTGCTAGTTGATGTTTGGTTTATGATATAGTCTATGAAATTGCTATTTGGTTAATGTATTGAACAAATTATAGTATGAATGAATGAATTACATGTTATTTTTGAAAGAAAGAGACGCCGATATCATGCATGAAAATTAGTAGAGCACATTGGCCTAAAGTAAAATATGGTCATCTAAAATATATAATGACAAAATAATAACATAAACTAACAACTACCATAATTAAATGTACATGTGTGAATTATTTGTTTGTGTGTATGTGGAAACAAAGAAGAAACCACGCAAAACTGCATGGGAACTACTGAGGAACTTGGCAGAACAGCATGGGAACTACCAGGATACCAGGCGGAATTGCGTGGGAACTGCTAGGCAACTACACAGCACTACAAGGGAACTAATACAATAATAGAGTAATTCAAACTGGCTAGTGATTGCAAGAAATAAATAGAGGAGTCAGTTGGATGCTCGTCATATCACAATACCCTCATTTCAGGCACCACACTATAATCCCATCAAATTGCTTTTTGTCTACCCTTACATTAACTACAATTGTCATAATTAAATGTATATGTATAAATCAGTACTTTGGATGTATATGGTAACAATGAAGCACCTACGCAGATCTGCATGGAAACAACCATGGGACTATGTGGAACTGCGTGAGAACTACAAGGGAACCAGAAGGAACTGTGTGGGAACTACCAGGGAACAAAGAAGAAACCACGCAAAACTGCATAGGAACTACTAAGGAACTAGGCGGAATTGCGTGGAAACTACTAGGAAATCAGGCGAAATTGCGTGGGAACTAGCAGGGAACCAATTGGGACTAAGTGGGTACTGCTAGGCAACTACGCAGCACCACAAGGGAACTAATACAATAATAGAGTAAATCAAACTGGCTAGTAATTACAAACAATAAATAGAGGAGTCAATTGAATGCTCGTCATATCACAATACCCTCATTTAAGGCACCACCCCATAATCACATCAAATTGCATTTGTCTATCATTACATTAACTACAATTGTCATAATTAAATGTACACGTGTGAATTATTTGTGTTGGGTGTATGTGAGAACAATGAAGCAACTATGCAGAACTGCATGGGCATTACTGGGAAATTAGGCAGAACTAAGTGGGAACTACAGGGAACCAGACGAAACTACGTGGGAACTACCCGGGTACTGTTAGGCAACTACGCAGCACCACATGTGAACTATTACAGTAATAGAGCAATTCAAACTGGATAGTGATTGCAAGCAATAAATGGAGGAGTCAATTGGATGCTTGTCATATCACAATACCCTCATTTCAGGAACCACACTATAATCCCATCAAATTGCCTTTTGTCTGCCCTTATATTAACTACAATTGTCATAGTTAAATGTACATGTGTAAATCATTACTTTGGATGTATATGGAAACAATGAAGCAACTAAGCATACCTACATGGAAACCACCAGGGAACTATGTGGAACTGCGTGAGAACTGCAAGGGAACTACGAGGAACTGTGTGGGAACTAATAGGGAACCAGTTGAGGACGAAGAGGGTACTGGTAGGGAACTATGCAGCACTACGGGAGAACTAATACAATAATAAGTAATTCAAACTGGCTAGTAATTGCAAAAAATATATAGAGGAGTCAATTGAATGCAAGTCATATCACAAATACACTTAAGGCACCACTTTATAATCCCATCAAATTGCTTTTGTCTACTCTTACATTAACTACATCTGCCATAATTAAAAGTACATATGTGAATCATTGGTTTGGGTGTACGTGGGAACAATGAAGGAACTACGCATAACTGCATGGGAACTACCAAAGAACTGGGAGGAACTGTGTGGGAACTTCTGGGGAACAAGGAGGAACTGCGTAGGAACTACCGTGGAACCAATTGGGGACTAAGAGGGTACTGCCAAGGAACTACGTAGCACCACGGGGGAACTAGAAGACAAGCATAATGTGCATCACAATGTATAAAATGCGTAAATTGATTAATTGCATAACAATGTATACAACATAACTAGCCTTCAAAAAGTGTCTTAAACAGCCAATCTATGCCTACAAATTAAGGCCCTAAAAGAAGCCTAATTTCGCTCACACAAGTCTACAATCTTCAAAAAATATCTTACGCAGTCTCGTTCTGTCAATCTTGTTCTGGAATAACAAAAGAACTCTTAGGATTAACTTGAATCTTCTACTCTGCACAAAGGATGATTATTATTAAAACCATTTCAATGTGCTATGGATGTAGCCTGATATTTAAAAATAATAGAACATTATAGAAACAAATAACTTTGCAAATAGCAGTGAGAGATAAATGAATTACCAAACCTGCATGAGTCTATGAAGCTGAGGGAAGGGCACGATTTATGCAAGTACTCTTATTATGACCTGTTCGTTGACATTTGCTGCACTTTGTGTTCCCTGCTCGTTCTATAGCAGAGGGAATTCTAAGTTTTCTACGTCTCCCGCTTAGTGGTTTTTGTGCTGGCGGTAGCACAATCTGCGCACGGACATCAGCTGGAACTATCCATGTTGCTTGGGGTCCAACGGGGTATACTGATTCTGCATATGATGCCAACCATGTTTCTTTGTGGTAGTACCGATTACATAGCTGATATACATTCATATTCATACTACGGGCAGCAGCAAAAGCATGTGCGCATGGAAGGCCATCAAGCTGAAATTTTCGACAACTGCATGTGCCTAGGGCTAAGTCAACATGACCATCTTGTGCTTTCCATCAAGGACCTCGAATTGATGTCCATTTATCGGCATCACAATGTAGTTGAAACCCTCTTTAGAGACTTCTAAAATCCTTTCCTCCCCGTGAATTGGAGTGAGAAAAGTGTTGCTGGCTTAGGCTTTCTCGCGACGTTCATAGAACCAGCGCTGCATAATTTTTCTTATGTCCTCAACCAAGCATGTCACCGGAAGTTCTCATGAACTCTTGAGGAGGGCATTCAAGGATTCAACAATATTTGTCGTCATGATACTGTACCTGGAGTTGGGACAATATAAACGAGCCCACCTATTGAAGCCCACATCATCTTTTAAGTACGTCCGGATCCCTGGCAAAAGTTTATTGAAAAGCTCTTCAAAATCCCATAAGGTATATGCTTTCGCTGCCTGCAGAAACGTTGAAAGATTGGCATCTTCTTTGGAGAGCTTGAATTTTTTCTGAATATTTTCTCTGAGGTGAACAATGCAATTACCAAATGACACCCCTGGGAATTCACTAAAGCACGCATACCGAATGCTATCATGTCGATCAGCTACAACAACAAGATCATGTACATGTCCAATTGCTTGCCTTAGTTTTCGAAAGAACCACAACCATGAGGCATTGTTCTCACTGTCGCATATACACCATGCCAATGGATAAACATGACCATTTCCATCAATGGCTGTGGCAACCAAAAGGCTCCCCCGATACTTACCCGTTAAGAATGTTGCATCTACCCCAATAACATGACGGATGGACGAGTGGAAACCTCTAATGCTCAGTCCAAGTGCCATGAAGAAATACAGAAACTGGTCGGTGGCCCTATCTCTTTGTATGGCAGTTATTGTTCCTGGATTTTTCATTTCTAATACATGGCAGTAACTAGGCAACAACATATATGATGCTTCAGCAGTCCCCCTCACCCAATCAAGGGCTTCATTTTTTGCTCTCCAAGCCGTCATGTAGTTTAAAGTGATGCCAAACTCCTTTCGCATATCACTTATAATATCTGTAGGTCGATAAGTGCGGTTTGGATCTGAGCACTGATGCCTAATAAGTTCAGACACCACTCTCGGATTAGCATTTCGATGGTCCATGTGTAATGCTTGCAATTGGCATGAGTGCTTCGCTTGGTAACGCTTGATTACGAAAAGTGTGCTTCCAATAGGCCTTGTCGCATGAAGCCACCAATTGCACCCTTGATTGACAAAACAAAGTGTTAACTGCGAGGGTGTAGATTTTTTCACTCGAAACTCGAACTTTTCATGAAGAGATTGTAGCCCTACAGCTCTCTTCAAATGTGATTTATCTCTGAATGTACCCATCAACTGCAACACACCTATATCTCCACCAGAACTACTAGCCACTATAAGATCTGACACACCAGGTGCCGTCTTCATCTGTTGTTGACGTGAAGCAAACGAGTATAGTCGAGGTATCTGCCGGCATCGATTGTCTTTGTTCTCTAAGAATGGGGCATGGTTGTTGTCAATAGGGTGATCACACTGCACGTCAACAGGTGAGTCAACTAGTGGGTTAAGTGGTGGGTCAACTTCTGCCTGCATTGGTAAGGTAGCACCATCCAACTCTTGAACAACATCGTCTTCAAGTGCTCTATTATGGATAGGTTCTTCTGATACAAAATGTGTAACGCTAGGAATAACTGGAGACGCAGTAATATAAAGTGGTATCATTGACTTTCCATGATTTAGTAAACAATCAACAGTGGCATCATTCACGACTTGTATGTATCTTAAACTCCCAATTGATGTTGTTGCACTATATCGCATATCATCAATCTGACTTTTACCATCCCCATTCATATTAACTAACTCCAAAGCCTTAGCATAAACCTGCTTGTAAGTGCTACTACAATCCATCCTTATTGCCGTCTCTTCCCCCCCAACATATGTTACACCATTAACATCAGTTATCCATTGACCACCAAAGCAAAAGAAAATAGCTATCTTCTTCATATCTGCAGTAAAAATATATTAAAAACATTACAATCTATTTCACAATGGTGCCACTACAATTTTATTATAATTCAAACATACTTATCTTATAACGACTACATAGGAATTGACATTTGCCTTGACCAAATATTTGACTATCCCAATCCTGCACAAGCTACCAGTAGCCATCCATGTAAGCTCTCATATCATTTTATTAAACTCTTTAGACACATCTAGCATCAGTCCAGGCAAAATATTTATGTTCTTCAATGCATCAAAATCGTCAACACTCTAAGGGTGTAAGTATAAAAATATGCCTCAATCCTGTTTTCTATTTATGCACATGCATAATTTTCATATAGTTTTCTATCCTAGCTACTGATATCACTGAAATAACCAATACACTATATCTATGCTTACAACAATGAAGGAATAGGGGAAGAAAGAAGGGCTTTTAGCAGCTGTAGATCAGCTTCCCCAGTTATTTTCCTTTTAAGCACCCAAACGTTGATTTTCGCATCTATAGGACACTTTACACCGTTTCCCTGCTAGTTCCCATGCAGTTACGCGTAGTTCCCCGATAGTTCTCACATAGCTTGCCTCCGATTCCCGCGAATCCAGCGCCCTCCCCTCTGATTTTTCGAATCTGGCACCATCGCCACCAGATCCATCGGCCCTCCGATGTCCCTTTCATTCTCCAAGGTACAAATTCGTTTCGCCTTCCGCATTTTCGATTTCGCCGAGTCATGTTGTTGTTATGGTAGTAATTGATCTCGTATTTTTGCGTAGAGGGGTCGAAACTCCAACATTCTCGCTGTCTCCGACGAGGACGAGTTCTTGAGCTTGTTCAATACATTGCTGAATCTGCTTCTTAGCAGGGACAAGGAACTATGATGGAACTGTGTGGGAACTATTAAGGCACTAGACGGAACTGCGTGGGAACTAGCAGGGAACCGATTGGGGGCTAGGAGGGTACTGCTAGATAACTACCAACACCACAAGAGAACTGTATGGGAACTAGCAGGGAACTGATGTAAAGTGTCCTATAGATGAAAACATTGAACAATATGTCCTTTTTAAGAAAAGAACCAATGAAGGGGTTCTACAACTGCCATTTTTGCAAGAAAGAATACCCATTAATGTTCAACCAGAAAGACAAACATATCATAAAACAATGATTAAGAAAGGAATCGAGAAAGAGGGGAATCGTGTCAATGCAAACAAAAAAATAGCATCCCTGATTACAGAGCATAGGAGAACATGCATACCAATAGCAATTGCAATTCAAACTCAGTGACAAGGACTACAATAGGAGAAGACCAGATGCAAAATAACAAATACAATCTGTTACCTAAAGAAAGAATCTATTACCTAAAGAGAGCAAAAGAAAATGCAGTAAACAAATCGATTCAACCGCTAAACTATATGCAAAATTTAGTCAGTTCAAAGGAAAAGCGAAGCCCAACTTGGGTACGAGTAGTTGCCCAAAATTTCTTTGATTTATTGAATCGCTTCTCTCACGAATGCTTCAAATACCAAAGTTCAGCTTCACCAACTAGCTCTCTGAATCACCATCAATAACAAACAATCATGCTCTGCCCAAACTCTCTGAAAGACTGTCCAAAACAACCAAAACAAATATAATAACCCAAATAAGCAAGATTCCAAACTCCTCACCCAATGAACCCGAAGCTAACATGCAAAAGATGAAGCCAAACTATTGCATATCCAAAATTCGACTAAACCAGCCAATACAAAGCAAGATTTACCTTTGAAATTGATACCCATAATCTGAAACTCATTCGCAGCCTCCACCCATCAGACCCAACGAATCCTCCACCTCAATTTATCAATTTAACCCCTAAATTAGCTTGAAACCTCAAGAACTCATGAACTAAGAACCACATAAACTGTATACGAGGCTTACCTCAACCTGTAGAGCTCGTTTATGTGAATCCACAGCAACAAACGGCTTGCAAAACGGAGTTCTAGAGCAAAAGATATGAATTTTATGAGGTTTATAAGGATTATAAGGGAGAGAAGCTTTGAAACTGGTTTGAAGAGAATGGAAAGCACGGGATGGAAAGCACAGCTGCTGTATTTGAGTCGCGGTGTCAGCGATTCATATTGGCGCCACTATCTCCCGCCATTCCATTATCTTCCTCCCACTTTTTCTTCAACGCATCTTTCAACCTTATTAGAAGCTTGGTGGCTCATTTGGAGATTTGTAGTAGCATAATGATACCTTTGTCCATTCAAGTTAATATTGAGTCAAAATTCTAAAACTTTTCAAACACAAATATAAAAGTAAACTCTTTCTTTTTTAGAGTTATTTTTAGGGTTGGGCGGGGTCCGGTCCGGTCCAAAAAAGTATAGATCCACGGCTTGACCCACATTTTTTTTGCGGTTTTGTTTGGGTTGTGAGGGGGGCGGCCGCCTTCGGCGGGGGGGGGTGGTGGCGTGTGTTGGCGGCGGGCCGCGGTCGTGCTCACTTTTTCCTCCCCCACCGTGCATAAATTAATATGATTACTACCAACATTACACAAATAAAAATAACTTGGGGAATGTAATAAAATATACCCTTTGCATACGGGTTCTAAAAATCTGACCCCAAATAACAAAACGTTCAAATTTTATTCCTTTTGGCACCTGAAAAGTCTGGATTGCCCTTTCATTTTGGCTGACCACGAATTTTCATCGTAAAGGGATGTTATGCGAGTCACTGTTCAGCACAGTACTAGGTGAACCAATATAAAATACTATAATACCCCTAAGTTTTGTTGTTGGTTTGGAAGCATATGAAAGCGAGGACTCCCCCCTTTCTCCAGTATTCGAGTCTCTCTATCAATCTCTCTGCCTCTCTATGTGAAGACGAAAGAGAACCCAATTCCTTCTCGCTTGGTCTTCTCCAGTCTCCCTATCCTTCTTCAACCATGGCGACAAGGCTTGCCGTTGCCT
The DNA here is from genome assembly GCA_033992175.1 of Spiraea crenata. Taxonomy (NCBI): domain Eukaryota; kingdom Viridiplantae; phylum Streptophyta; class Magnoliopsida; order Rosales; family Rosaceae; genus Spiraea; species Spiraea crenata. Next base: position 108,679 of record JAVBHV010000084.1, on the reverse strand, counting down.
CATAAATAGAGCTCGACCTCCCTCATTCATCCTCCGAACGGCAGATCAAAGAAATCGACAACCGTGGCATCGACAGCCATGAGCACCTCCTCCGATGAATTTCACAGAGTTTGGTAATTTCTGATCTTGAGTAGTATTGGGTCATACTTCAAAATCTTATTTTGATATTTGGGTCTTTTCAATTTGAATTTTCGTGCTTGTTGTTTGTTGAGTTGGATACATGAAATGAATGTGCATAGAAAGCAAACTAGAAAGTGAGAACTTTGTTGAATCCCATTTTCTAAAAATTGAATATGGATTGTAGTATACCAAAAGTTTGGTTTGAATCGATTGCCACCGACCTGAATTCCAGTAAGTTTTATGTTTTTAGCTTTTTCTCTGAACTGCAGATGTCCATATGAATTCAAAGGGTTTCGCATACCCCAGTAAGTACAACATACGAAAAATTGTGGGACTACTCATTCCAAAAGTGGTAACGAAACATGGTCTCTACATCTTCTGATGTTGCTCTATATGTTTGGCTTTTTTGGAAACATGATTCTAACTCCAAGATATCGTGGCATTGTCTAACGCATGCTTTTCTGGAAACAGTAGAAACCGTTGTTCTTTGTCTCAGTGCGATGTTGTATGACATGGTATTTGAGTTTCTTCTCAGTTTCTTTCCCCCCTGTTGTAGAAAATAAGCAAAGGAATTGTGGGGCTTCCTTAAAATGCCTCCACAAGAAGTGCTTCCCTGACAACGTCTAATGTAATGGGTAGTCCATTGAAGGATTTGCAAAGCTTACAGATGAAATTATGAGAAAGCAGAACAAGCATCAGAGCGCCAATTATGATATAGAATTGTATGATATAGAATTGTTCTCTGGCTGAAATGAAAGCAATAATGTGAAATTGACCTTTATGGTGTGTGTGGGTGAGGGATTTTCAAGTGCCAAACAATTTGGGTTAATTTTGTTAGCTAGAAAGCAATGCATCGACCGTATAGGTAATAGGAGTTTTGGAAATGAGAGGGATTTGTAAACGACTAGTAGATTTGTGTCTTTTGTAGGTTAGGCATAATTGTCTTATGGTCTTTTGGCTTGATATAGGTCACTTGAATGTTCTATTCTATCTCTTGCCTACTTATATGCCCCCATCTATTCGTCATTTTCGAAAGTCTTCTTTGAATATCGATGAAAAGAAAGTTGCTTTGGCCAATTGTTCGATTCATGCTTGGATTATAATTTGTAGCCTTTTGATGGAATTCTGTTTGGTGTCTGTTTATGTGTTTCTTTGCTGAAGTCTTCGTTAAAATAAATGTTCGTCGTACCTATTACGCTGTAAAGCTCACACTTTTCCTTTTTCTTGTTTTTCAGGAAAAGAAACTACATGTGAGGCTATTGTTGTGCCTGAACTCTCTTACAAAGCAGATGTTTTTTTTGTGGCGTCTTTTTGCTAAAGATCATGGTTTGCTCGCTGCCTGTTTTATTTATGTTATGTAAATATCGCACTGATATTTGGGTATGTAAAGACCCTATATGTAAATGGGCAGTGGAATGATGTGTAAACCTGTTTAGATGTGAAACTGATATGGTGGATTGTATTTGGCAGATTTCAAAAACTTTTTCTAAATGCTGAAGGTGTACATTGGTGTAAATGAAATAACAAATGCCCCATAACGACTTTAACATTCTATTGAAATCATGCATGATATTAGCACTCCTGATGTTTTGTCATGAATACTCTTAGTTTTAAATGACAGAGAAACTACTCATTGTATATGGCACTCTTTATGTTTTATCATAAATACTCTAATTTAAATGACAGAGAAGTTACTCATTGTATATAGTCCAAGATGAGATGGTTGTCCATATATGATTTGTATACATCGTAAATTGTATACATCTTAACTGAGGCAGTGTGATATAACGAGCATCCAATTGGCTTCTCTATTTATTGCTTGCAATTACTAGCTAGTTTGAATTATGTTATTATTGTATTAGTCCTCACTTAGTGCTGTGTAGTTCCTTAGCAGTACCATCTTAATCGTGAGAACACGCCTCTAAATATAGGGACAAAACTCGCTTGAATTTGACCACACAGTGAATACACTATGACTACATTAAATGTGTATTATGCTTACACTATAAAACTAACATGGTTTCTTTGTGACCTCGTGAACACCATGGTTACTATATGCATCGCCCACTATGACCACTATGTGAATACGCTATGACTACACCATAAGTGCACTACGCTCTACACTATAAGTGCACTACGCTTACACTATAAAACTAACATGGTTTCTTTGTGACCACTATGGTTCCTATATGCATTGATAAGTTCACTATGACTCCACTGTCAATACACTATGACTACACTATACGTGCACTACGCTTACACTATAAAACAAACATGGTTTCTTTGTGACCACTATGGTTCCTATATGCATTGATAAGTTCACTATGACTCCACTGTCAATACACTATGACTACACTATACGTGCACTACGCTTACAGTATAAAACAAACATGGTTTCTTTGTGACTACTATGGTTCCTATATGCATCGACAAGTTCACTATAACTACACTATACGCACACTACGCTTACACCATAAAACTAACATGGTTCTTTGTGACCACTATGGTTCCTATATGCATCGACAAGTTCACTATAACTACACTGTCAATACACTATGATTACACTATACGTGCACTAGGCTTACACTATAAACCTAACATGGTGTCTTTGTGACCTCCTAAACACTATGGTTCCTATATGCATCGACAAGTACACTATGACTACACTGTTATTACACTATGACTACACTATACGTGCACTACACTTACACTATAAAACTAACATGGTTTCTTTGTGAACACTATGGTTCCTATATGCATCGACAAGTTCACTATGACCACACTGTGAATACACTATGACTACACTATACGTACATTATGCTTACACTATAAAACTAACATGGTTTCTTTGTGACCACTATGGTTCCTATATGCATGGACAAGTTCACTATGACTACACTGTGAATACACTATGACTACACTATACGCACACTACGCTTACACTATAAAACTAACATGGTTCTTTGTGACCACTATGGTTCCGATATGCATCGACAAGTTCACTATGACTACACTATGAATACACTATGACTACACTATACGTGCACTAGGCTTACACTATAAACCTAACATGGTGTCTTTGTGACCTCCTGAACACTGGTTCCTATATGAATCGACAAGTACACTATGACTACACTGTTATTACACTATGACTACACTATACGTGCACTACACTTACACTATAAAACTAATATGGTTTCTTTGTGAACACTATGGTTCCTATATGCATCGACAAGTTCACTATGACCACAGTGTCAATACACTATGACTACAGTGCACGTGCACCACGCTTACACTATAAAACTAACATGGTTTCTTTGTGACCACTATGGTTCCTATATGCATCGACAAGTTCACTATGACTACACTGTCATTACACTATGACTACACTATACGTGCACTACGCTTACACTATAAAATAAACATGGTTTCTTTGTGACCACTATGGTTCCTATATGCATCGACAAGTTCACTATGATCACACTGTCAATACACTATGACTACACTATACGTGCACTATGCTTAGGAACTTTTGTGGGGGGGAGAAACGTGTGTGTATATACTCTTTGTTTTCCCTATACGTTTTCTGTGTGTACACTATGCGTGCCCTGTGTTTTCTCTATATATATCTTGTGGTGTGTTTGTGCCCCCCTCTCCTCGGTTGTTTTTTTATGCGTCGGGTCGTTCTCTATGTCTACGTTGTGAATACACTATGACTACACTATGTATACACTATACGTACACTACGCTTCTACTATAAAAATAACGTTGTTTTTTTGTGGACACTATTGTTCCTTTATGCATCGACTAGTTCACTACCACCACACTGTGAATACACTATGACTACACTATACGTACACTACGCTTACACTATAAAACTAACATGGTTTCTTTGTGACCACTATGGTTCCTATATGCATCGACAAGTTCACTATGACTACACTATACGCACACTACGCTTACACCATAAAACTAACATGGTTCTTTGTGACCAAACACTATGGTTCCTATATGCATCGACAAGTACACTATGACTACACTGTTATTACACTATGACTACACTATACGTGCACTACACTTACACTATAAAACTAACATGGTTTCTTTGTGAACACTATGGTTCCTATATGCATCGACAAGTTCACTATGACCACACTGTGAATACACTATGACTACACTATACGTACACTACGCTTACACTATAAAACTAACATGGTTTCTTTGTGACCACTATGGTTCCTATATGCATGGACAAGTTCACTATGACTACACTGTGAATACACTATGACTACACTATACGCACACTACGCTTACACTATAAAACTAACATGGTTCTTTGTGACCACTATGGTTCCGATATGCATCGACAAGTTCACTATGACTACACTATGAATACACTATGACTACACTATACGTGCACTAGGCTTACACTATAAACCTAACATGGTGTCTTTGTGACCTCCTGAACACTGGTTCCTATATGAATCGACAAGTACATATGGCTACCCTGTTATTACACTATGACTACACTATACGTGCACTACACTTACACTATAAAACTAATATGGTTTCTTTGTGAACACTATGGTTCCTATATGCATCTACAAGTTCACTATGACCACAGTGTCAATACACTATGACTACAGTGTACGTGCACCACGCTTACACTATAAAACTAACATGGTTTCTTTGTGACCACTATGGTTCCTATATGCATCGACAAGTTCACTATGACTACACTGTCATTACACTATGACTACACTATACGTGCACTACGCTTACACTATAAAATAAACATGGTTTCTTTGTGACCACTATGGTTCCTATATGTATCGACAAGTTCACTATGATCACACTGTCAATACACTATGACTACACTATACGTGCACTACGCTTAGGAACCATAGTGGTCACAAAGACTATAGTGTCAATACACTATGATTACACTATACGTACACTATGACTACACTATACGTGCACTATGCTTACACTATAAAACTAACATGGTGTCTTTGTGACCTCCTCAACACCGTAGTTCCTATATGCATCGACAAGTTCACTATGACTACACTGTGAATACACTATGACTACACTATGAATACACTATACGTACACTACGCTTACACTATAAAACTAACATGGTTTCTTTGTGAAACACTATAGATCCTATATGCATCGACAAGTTCACTATGACTACACTGTGAATACACTATTACTGCACTATACGTGCACTAGGCTTACACTATAAACCTAACATGGTGTCTTTGTGACCTCCTGAACACTATAGTTTCTATATGCATCGACAAGTCCACTATGACCACACTTTGAATAGACTATTATTACACTATACGTGCACTATGCTTACACTATAAAACTAACATGGTTATTCTGTGTCCTCATTAACCTGTGGTGTTGTATAAATTGACTAGTTCACTATGAGCACTCTATGCCTACACTATGTATACACTATAAGGACACTATGCTTACACTATAAAACTAACTTGGTTATTTTGTGACCTCATTAACTTTATAAATAGAGGAGTTCACTATTAGCACTCTATGAATACACTATTGTCACACTATAAGCGCACTATGATTACACTATAAAACTAACATGGTTATTTTGTGTCCTCATTAACTTGTGGTGTTGTATAAATCGACTAGTTCACTATGAGCATTCTATGACTACACTATGTATACACTATAAGCACACTATGCTCACACTATAAAACTAACTTGGTTATTTTGTGACCTCATTAACTTGTGTTGTATGAATCGACGTGTTCACTATGAGCACTCTATGGACACACTATGGTTACACTATAAGCGCACTATGCTTACACTATAAAACAAACATGGTTAATTTGTGACCTCATTAACTTGTGGTGTTGTATGAATCTGACTAGTTCACTATGACCACTCTATGACTACACTATGTAAACACTACAAGCACACTATTCTCACACTATAAAACTAACATGGTTATTTTGTGTCCTCATTAAGTGTGTCCTCATCCAATGCACACCTTCAGCCTTTACAAAAGCTTTTGAAATCTCCCAAATACAATCCACCATATTAGTTCACATCTAAACAGGTTTACACATCATTTCACTGCCCATTTACATCCAATGTACAACTTCAGCCTTTACAAAAGCTTTTGAAATCTTCCAAATACAATCCACCATATTAGTTTCTCATCTAAACAAGTTTACACATCATTCCACTGCCCATTTACATATAGGGTCTTTACATACACAAAAGATCAGTGAAATATTTATATAACATAAATACAACTGGCAGCAAGCAAAACATGATCTTTAGCAAATAGGCCAAACATATAGAGCCACAGCAAAAGATAGAAATATCTCTGTAGAGGAGAAATCATTATGAAGATGGCATTGACGCCTATGATGAAGTGTACCACTCTGTCAAATATGCTGTCATCAAACTGCCTGGAGTGACTACAACATTAAAATAAAGAAGAACATATCCTAGGCTTGAAGTACTGGTTGCTGCACGTATTCCTTCCATTCAAGTTTAATATTCCTGGTAAAAGCACAAAAACAAGACATGAGTTGAGACCTCTTGAACACTATGTTTACTATATGCATCCACAAGTTCACTATGACTACACTTTGAATACACTATGACTACTCAATGATTGTTATTATTGATTATGAACTCAATCAAACTAGACATTATATAAGTGCCACATCTTTTTCCCATTTGTGTAATCTAACAAAAAAAGCAGCATGTGCTTCCATCTTTCAAGCCGTCCCCTATAGTAAACCCATGGTATCTCCTTACAAAAGAGGGAATTGTGGAAAAGAAAAGAAAAGAAACTACATCCGCTTTATGCATGGAGATGAAACTTCACATCAGATAAAGGTCAAATGGAGAAAAAGGAAATTATACCTACCTTCTAATGGAAATTGTACACGCAAATGGTGACTGTAAACACTACCAGAAGACCATCTTTCATTTCAGACCTATTAAACGAAAACACATTCGAAAATACACTAAGGGGACATATTTATTGAGTTTGAAGAGTGACAAACATAGTCACGAACCTTCTAAATTCACCATATAACATTTATTTCCACATCTAGCATCAAGGAAAATGGAATTAAATCCAAACACAATCATAGGAGTCTGATGTTCATGTCAAAAAATGGGGACAGATTTGGAAAGAACTTCCTGTTCAGAAAATGTAACAACAGATTGAGGTTCCAACCAACTCTCATATACCAAATATTATAAATGGAATTCAATACAAGTCATTACCAACCTGTTTGTTATGTGTAAGCATGGCGGAGAGGAGCATTCTCACAGGTTGCACGGTTATGGCCTGTGTGACCGCAACGGCTGCACTTTGTTTGACCCGCTCTATCCGCAGTGGACCGAATTCTTCTTTTCTTCCGTCTCCCACTTCTTGGTTTGGATGTTGGTGGGAGCAAAATGCGCGAACGGACATCATCCGGCACAGTCCATGTATGTTTCGGTCCAAGAGGGTTGATAGATTCAAGATAACCACCTAACCAGGTTGATCTATGGTAGTACCAATGGCACAACTGATATGGACTTTGAGCGCGATGACGAGCAGCAGCGAATGCATGCTTGCATGGTAGGCCTTCTAATTGAAATCGTCTACAAGTACATGTTCTTCGATTCAGGTCGACATGGCCATTGTGCTTGCCATCAACCACCTCAAACTCATCAGCATTTATGGGCAGCACGGTTAGGTTCGCAGCTTCTCGACTAGTATGTAAAAGCCGTTCTTCCCCATGATCAAGAGTGAGAAAACTGTCTTCCCTCTGCGCTTTCATATGACGATCATGGAACCATACTTGCATCTTTTGCCTGATGAACTCAATCAACCTAACTACAGGTGTCTCCCTTGGTTTCACCAACATGCTATTCAACGATTCAACAATGTTAGTAGTCATGATGCTATATCTTGACCGTGGACAGTGCACACGTGCCCACCTTTCAAACCCAACGTCCACTCTCAAGTAAGTCTGAATGTCTCGTCGAAGCAGTGAGAATTTCCACTCAAAATTATATAAATCATATGCATTTGCTGCCTGCATAAAAACTTGCAGGTTCAAATCACTCTCTCCTAATTTAAATCTATTCTGAATATTGTCGCGAAGGTGATTGATGCAATTTCCATACGAAGCATTAGGGAAGATAGTTAGGCATGCATTCCGAATGCTATCATGTCGATCAGACACAATCACAAGATCTTGGACATTTCCAATGGCACTGTGGAGTTTCTGAAAGAACCACAACCACGATGCATTGTTTTCAGAGTCACATATACCCCAAGCAAGCGGATAGCATTTACTGTTTCTATCAAGGCATGTGGCGACCAGAAGATTCCCACGGTACTTTCCTGTGAGGAATGACAGGACGGATGTAGGAGAGAAACCCTCGAATGCACTGTCCCAGAGCCATGAAGAAATACAAGAACCGATCGTTCCCTGGCTCCGTTTCAATGGCAGTTATTGTACCAGGATTCTTCTCTTCCAAAACGTAGGAGTAACTAGGCAGCATTGAATACCCTGCTTCATGAGTCCCAAAAACCTCCTCAAGAGCTGCATTTTTTGCTAACCAAGCCATCTGGTAAGATAAACTGATGCCATATTCTCTTCGGATATCATTGATTATATCAGCAGGCGTGTAAACACATTTAGGATCAACGTATTTATGCCTTATGATGCTTGCAACCGCAGATGCACTAGCATTCCGATGGTCTTTCCCCATATTTATCACATCCTTGCATGAATGTTGTTCTTTGTAGCGTTTGATAACGAATGAGGTGTTCCCAGCAGGTACTATAGCACGAACACGCCAATTGCAACGACCGGTCGCACAGATAGCCACAAACAATGAAGGCGTGGACTTTTTCATTCGAAACTCCCACTTCTCACGCATAGCTTTTAGCTACAGACACTCTTGTAGACTTTTCTTGTCCTTGAAAATCGCCCCCAACTGAACCACAGCTTCTTCACATAAACTTGTATTTACCACAAATTGTGCGGAATTGCTTGATGACATACCAAAACTTCCACAATGGCCATCACGTGCAGCATGCTTTGCAGCCGTATCAGCTGCTATATCGGGGCTGAAGATAGGGACTTCACATTCTGGATTCACCTCTTCTTCCATAGGAGTCTCAGATACATTCTCAACATGCAAATTTTCGGGTGCAGCACTATGAAAAGATGGTTCCACAGCATCACCATTACACCTGCAACTTGTTGGAGATATGGAAATAAAGACTGGTACCATTGATGGTCCATGATTCAGTAAACAATCCACACAGTCATCGGTGAGAACCCTTAGGTATTTAAGTGAACCAATTGATGTTGTAGCAGCATATTTAATCTCTACAGAGCTAGGTTATGTATCTTCATTCAATAACTGCAAAGCTCTATCCTGAAATTGCTGGAAAGAGCTATTTCGTGGTATCCTTATTGCCAATTCATCCCCTCCAACATATGCTGGCCCGCTATCCCCTGTGATCCACACACCACCATAGCAAAATACAACAGCAACCTTCTCCAACTCTGGTTTCACAATTACAAAACAACATTAGAAAATCTACATTTATATTAAGATGATGCACTAACATATGCCGTCCCTCACTTGATTCTAATATAAAGCTCATTTAAAATTCATGTCCATATCATGGGTTTTGCAAGTGTACCTGAAGTTGACATGTTAGGGCAAGCTTGGACTGACTAGTCGTTCTTTGTACCTGAGATCAAGCAAAAATGTATGAGGAAGTAATTTGGTCTTGACTGACACTGCTAGTAGATTATTAGTTCCAATATAAAAGTCACCATGTTACTACCAGTAGCTGTACCAAACCCTCAATATCATAGCATTGTGTTTGAAAGAGAATGTGTAAATCGATACAGAAATAATGGCATACTGAAGTAAATGCAATTTAATTAAATGCCAAAAATGAAAAAGTGCTAATTTCTCCAATATTACTGTTTCCAGGAAACACAAAAATGAAGAACTGAATTGAATTGATGTAACAAACAATATTGCAACTGAAAAACCAAGAGACGGATTGTATTCTTTAATTGACATGCATGGACTTTACTAATTACCATTAAGAATTTCACCTCAGAAAAAAAAATCCTAACATATATGTAGTAAGAAATTCAACGCATGCCTCTGTCAAGAACTCTTGCACTTACTATAGAAGAAAGATACGTCAATAAGTATAACAAAGTCACTGCCAGGAGATTGTTAACAGGAAAACATGCGGAGAATTACAACATAATCTATTTGTGCAAGAAATTTAGTCACCTGAAAGATACCGTATGACTCTTCCAATCTTCTTATAAATGCCAATTGAAACAAAGCACCTGCAATGACCACACCAAAGGGAGCAAGTCCATCAGAAAAAGCTACCTTAGCAGAATATATGATAGAATGTAAAACTGCATGAAGCTTCCATCAAGTCATATAATTCATAAGTAAAAGCCTTTCCCTGCATCCCAGGTCACGCATTTAACAATTCGGTCTTACTTGCAGATTTCGCTACTGAAGTTATCATAAATTTTTCACTGTGAAATACTACATTAAAATAAGGAAAATTTTAGGCTGCTCACGCTAGAGCAGCCTCACGCTGCTTGAATTGTCACTATGACTACACTGTGAATACACTATGACTACACTATACATGTACTATGCGTACACTACGGTGACATCGATCGGTTCCGTGACTTATAGTGTTCCCGAGGTCACAGAGATTTATAGTGAACGCATAGTACACTTATAGTGTAGTCATAGTGTATTCACAGTATAGTCATAGTGACAATTCAAGCAGTGTGAGCAGCGTAAAGTTGTCCTTTAAAAAAATCCAAAAGAATTGGCTACAATTTTGTAAATTCAGAAATATGAATGTCAAATTCAATGTGGACTTCGAATGAATTCGCCGATAACGCAAGGCTACCATACTTAGAAAGAAACTTACCCAGCAACACCTTGGGCTTATATGCAACATGAGCATTCCATGTCTGCTTATCAAAAGCACAAATTGAATCTATAACACAAACCATTCCATCATGCAAAACATTCGAAAGAAGACTAGGGAGTCGAGTCCCACTTAACTCACCCTTGTTGTTTGAGAATATCTAATGATAGGAAGTGCTTTTTTCTTATTTGCTGCCCCAAACCACACCACATAAGATAAGAGCTGTTGTCCCTAAAGTAAATAAAGAATTGCAATGATGAAGGGAAGCGGTGTTGGCAAATCCAAGATGTGGTGGTGAACTGAAACCCAGAAATGAATTGAAACTATAAACTTTCTTAATGAATTGAAATACCCACAAAAATTTACATACTGGGTAGTGACTGCAATCCAGATATAGATCATAATTCAAGTTCTACAAGTATAACAACCCAGATTTTGTTCATGGAAAAGACAAAATTGAAAGGAAAAAAAAAACTAAATCCCAGCTAAGTAGAACCCATCTCTATTCGATCGAGATCTAAACCTTTCATCAATCCAATCTACGAAATTGAAATACAATAACGAGCAGATGCAAATAACCAATCAAAACAATCATGAAAATCTGTGAAAATCATAATTCAAGCTCAGGCAAAATGCTTCTCAAATTTCTTCAAGGGTTCAGCTGAAACCTTTTCCTTTTTCATGCACTTTATTTCTCCTAACCTTTTGCTACTATGTAGCATTACACCAACGCACCCCCTAAACCTTCACAACAGGCCACACCCAAATTTCAATGTACACCCAATAGCACAGAATTCAGAAATTGAAAGACTGCAGCAACCAATTAACCCAAAAACCCAATCAATTTTGGTGGGGGAGGAGTTACCTTAAGAGAGTTTCGTCAGCAGCTGCCCGGTTTTTTGCCTTATTCCACCGTCTTCCTCTTTCTAGCAGGCCTTCCAATCACCTCTATATCAGAAAAGACGACTTTGATGCTCTTACTGGAGAGAAGGAACACGCCGGTCCTTTCAGAAAGGAGGGAAATTTCCCTCCAAAACAAATTTGGAATGAGCAAATGAGGAGCAAGCCCCTCCATTTCAGACGATTTTGAGCTGATTTTGGAGGGGCATTCCGGTCTTTTTCAATAGATGGTTCCTTTGTAATTTTGTCAACTTTGAAAGGACTGATTCGTACTATCAAGTGCCAAAAGGAATTTTATTTTAGTGTTTTGCTATTTGGGGTCAGAATTTTAGAAGCCCTATACAAAAGGTATTTTTATTTAAAAACCCCAAATAACTTGGTTATCTTTCTTCTTTTTTTTTTTAATTTTTTCCGAAAAAAAATCAAAAAAAAAAATTTTCAATTTTTTTTTGAGAGTTTTATATTTTTTCTTCTTTCCTTTTCCCTTTTTTTTAAATTTTAAGTTTCTTTGCTAGTGCTTTCCCCCTTTGAAGTTCCCGTAGAAATATCTTGAGCAACATTAGACGAGGAAGGCATTGGGCAAGCGGAGACTTCAATTTCTATTCACAAACAAACATAATTATATTAAACATAGGTAAAAACTGTGCAGCAAACTGTGCAGAAATTGTGCAGAAACTGATGTGCAGAAACATGCAGAAAACTGATGTGCAGAAACTTGAACATATTGCAGAAACATGTGCAGAAATGTGCAGAAAATAATGCAGAAATAAAAACTGTGCAGAAACATGTACATAATGCAGAAACCTAAAACTGCAGAATGCATAAATGTGCATAAACTTAAAACTGTCCAGAAATTGATGTGCAGAAACATATATATAATGCAGAAACATGAGTATAGTGCAGAAACGTGAATATGTGCAGAAACTTAAAACTGTGCTGAGTGCAGGAACATGAAACTGTGCAGAATACAGAAACATGAGTATAGTGCAGAAACGTGAATATGTGCAGAAACTTAAAACTGTGCAGAGTGCAGGAACATGAATATAATGCAGAAATTGATATAAGGCAATACAACACCAACATAAAATAAATTGAAGTGCAGAAAACTAGAAGCTATGCAGAAAAAGTACCTGCTTCTATGCTTTCATAAAACTGAAGTTCTTCAATGCACGGTTGATCTTCCAAGCTTAAACTTGAGATTTCATCACCCTTTAACCAATTTTGCATGCAAATCAAAGCTTCAACCGATTTAAGTGTTAAAGAACTCCTAAATGAATTGATCACCCGACCTCCCGTGCTAAAAGCACTCTCCGAAGCAACTGTGGAAACTTGGACAGCAAGTAAGTCCTTTGCAATTGATGCCAAAACCGGATACCTAGTCGCATTGACCTTCCACCAAATTAATATATCAAACGGAACTTCTTTTACCACCTTTTCCAATCTATCCGACAAATATTCATCAATTTCATGTGAAACCACTTGTTCATCACTTTCTTCCACAGGTTTTGCCCAATCATCCAACATATCTTCCCGGCTGCCACCATCTTCACTAGACATTCCACATGGGACTAAAGATGATGAAGATATTTGTTTGTTTGATGATGGTCTTCTCATTACTTTCCTTCCTGCAAAAGTATTTGCATATTCATCATAAAGCTCAAACAACACAGCTTTGGTCTTTTCTGCTATGTCGGTAACTTGTGCATAGTTTAATCCTTCCCTTTTACAAATATGCACGAGATTTTTCAACTTGAACCTAGGATCCAACACAAGACCGATTACCACCAAAGAATTCATATTCTTGAAGGAGTCAAAATACTTTCGATATTTGGATTGCATGGATTTTGACATCTCCTTCAATACATTTTCTTCACTTTCATCCATTAACATATCAAAAGGTACAAGCTGCCTATGTATCTCATGTTCCATATCTAGAACATCATGAAGGGTTGTGTTGATAGTAGGGTGCAAAGATGCACTCGCCCTGATAGTAGGGTGACAATAACTTATTTTTGTCATTGTCCCTTTTTTTTTTTCCTTTAAAAATCCAGTGGGGGCCGCCTCTCTCCCTCGTGCCTTCGTGGCTCCGCCGCTGGTTTGTATGGTTATTTTGGTACTGGAATCTGGTGATTAGTTTAGAAATTTTCTCTTGTGTTTTCTTTTACATTTGACTCATCATTTAATCGTATTAAAATTCTTGTTGGCGAATTTTAAAATCTGGTAGGTTGGTTTTATACCTTGCCAAGAGCATCTTCTTGGTTAGTCAATGGGGTCCTATTCTCCGGAAGGTTCCTCTACAAGAGGGCTATGGTTGCTGGTTTTTGGCTGGGTCAATCAATGGCAAAGTCTGTGGGTCCGTCTCACAGATACTTAGCTTCCCATTGACGAAGGAACATATTCTTCCCTGTATTGAGAGAATGCTTAATTTGGGTTTTTTTTTTCTTGTTTGAATGCACCAATTACAAAGCGAGAGACGATTTGAGTTTCTTCGACTTTAGATCGAAATGGGTACACCTTAGTTTCTTAAAGATAGGATGGCAGATCTTTTTGCAGGGAGTGCGGTCGGGTTGCTGTTTTCTGTGTTGTATGATGCCGTTAAGGATGCCAAGGACAAGATTGAGTTGTTCAAATCCCTACTTGGAGATCTCAATATTACGCTTCAAAGCTTGAAACCGCTGCTCGAAGACATGGATAAGTTTAACAAGTTGTTGGATCGTCCACCCCAGGAGCTAGAAGATTTTAAGAAGCAACTGAAGAATGGCGCAGAGCTCATTCCCAAGTGCTCCAAGGTTCATAGGTGGGATTTATGGAAAAAGTATAAATACGCCAAGAAACTTGAAGATTTGGACAAACGTCTGAAGAGGGTGTTTGATATATTGAATGTGAAGGGGGTAGTAGATGGGTTGGAGACCTTGGTTACCGTGAAGGGTACAGGTGAAGAAGTTAGGGGTACGTTTCCGTACTTCTAAATTTGTGTTATGAGTGGGGGTGGGTGGGTCTTGGTCATTAGTTGTCTTTCTCCTCCCTGCTTTCCTTTATCTCCTGTTATTTTTCCTTTAATTAGAGTGTGTGTTTTTTTTTCCCAAAACCCCCTTTTGTAAAGATGAAATATTATTAAGATAAATTCAATTTTGATATATAATAAAATACTATTAAGATTTGTTCTACATTACCGGGGCAATTCCCCATTTTACGGGGGCAATTCCCCATTTTAATGGAGCACTTTTCCATTTTACCCGGGCAATTCCCTATTTTAACGGGGCACTTATCCATTTTACACGGGCAATTCCCCATTTTAACAGGGCACTTATTCTCTTGCAAAAAAAAGCAGAACTTCGGATACCTCCGAACTGCTTTATCTTGGATGAGATTATTCGGAGCTACAACGGTTAGATTGCTCTGGATTTTGGATATGTTGTAGAAGACAGATATATCTCCAACTTTGCTGAAGATAACATCATCATCCAACCACTATAAACCGACATTCAATCCCCCAAAATGAACCCAGTAGAACTTCGAATACCTCCGAACTACTTTAGGTTGGACAAGATTATCCAGAGCTACAACGGTTAGATTGCTCTGGATTTTAGATATGTTGTAAAAGACAGATATATAACCAACTTTTCTGAAGATAGCATCATCATCCAACCACTATAAACCGACATGAAATCCCCCAAGTTAAAACCAGCAGAACTTCGGATACCTCTGAACTGCTTCAACTTGGACGAGATTATTCGGAGCTACAACAGTTGGATTGCTCTGAATTTTTTATATGATGTATAAAACACTAGTGTGAACGTTTCTCTAGAAGACATCGTCTCCATTTGGTAACGCATTCTGGGTGTTTTCTCCTCATGAAATCGGACTGGGAATTGTTTCCTTGCCGATTGTCGCTCGATCCTTCGATCGGTTCTTCTTCTCTTCCGCAGCGGTGGCGTCGGTGGCCACCTGAGCTTCTTGCCGGCTTTGGGCTTCTCTGCCGTGACGGATCTGTGGTGGCGGAGCGATGGTGGTTGGTGATGTCGTGCAGAAATTGTTGAGATTAGGAAGAAGAAGATGGTTAAGAATGCGCGTGAGTTTTGGTTATTTCATAAAAAATGGGAGGGTTTTTTTTTTTGTAGTTCCTCCCCCCCCCCCCTCCCTTTTTGCGCTGCCCCCCCCCCCCCGGTTGTATTTTTGGTTGTGGGGGGGGGGGGGGGGGTTTTTTCTGGTGGGCCGCCCCCTTTTTCTTTCCTTTTGTTAGTTAACACCGGGATGGGGGTCTTTTTTTTTCCCTTCCCCTTCCCCCATTCCCATTCCGGTGAAGTAAACATGCCCTTAAGGTTATGCATGAGACCCTTAAGCAAATCGCAGTGAGTATTGTGAAAACGGAGGGAAAAGAGATTGATGTGGTACAAGATAATAGAGGATTTCAGGGCTGGGATGCAGTATTTGAACCTCCACTGATTATATTTGGTTTAGATGAGCCCTTGAGGGAACTGAAGGATAAGCTTCTAAAGGACGATGTGCCAATGCTAGCGAATACTGCTCTTGGAGGAAGTGGGAAAACCACTTTGGCAAAAAAGTTCTGCAGAGATAAGGATGTCAAAGGTATGATACACTTTCTTTCTTTTTTTCCCTCAAATTGGTAAAGTATTTGTACTTTCTAGTTATTTATTCAGAGCTAAAGTTATCTACACCCAAATCTAATTCAGCTGCAGAGATATAAACCATTTATGTACCATCTAAGTCAATCCACAAATGGTGTAATACTTCAGTTGCTTCAATATTATATTTCTTATTGGATATTTGGGTTCAATTTCAAGCTTTCTTTTCTTCATGGCCTAGGAACAGTGAAGATCTAAGTGCCACTCATGCATCAGTGAAAAAACTTCCTCATTTCTGATGCATGATTATCATTTCCTTTTAATCATTTGAACAGTTGAAAGCTTACAGGATAGGAATGTTACATGAGAGAGTTGACCAGTCATTTTTTGCAGTGATTTCATGATTTGAAATTCGAATAGGATGTTTTAAGAAAACTGCTTCACTCATTTCCTACTCTTTGCATATTCTAGGGCCGCAGTTGAGTCGAGATCTTCGGTTTTATGACCTCAACATTATAAGCTTGTATTTTATTTGTATGCAAAGTTGTATTTGGATTTTTCTGACCTATTAATAACTACTTTCTCATATTATCCCCTGATAGATAAGTTCAACAACAGTATCTTCTTTGTAACCGTTTCACAAAACTCCAACTTAGATGCTGTAACTGTTTCCCAAGCACCTGCGTTCAGAAGTGAAGTAATTTCAGTTACGCAGCTGCAAAAATATCTAAAGGAAGCAGAAGAAAATCCACTACTTTTGGTCCTTGATGATGTTTGGTTCAGATCCATTTCTCTTCTTGAGAAGTTTGATGAATTGAAAATGCCAAATTACAAGATATTGGTGACATCAAGATCTACACTTTCAGGATTTGGTACTCCATATAAACTAAAAGCTTTGAACCATGAACATTCAATGACTCTTCTTTCCTCCTCCCCCCGGGGGGGGGGGGAGGGGTTTTTTTTGTGTTATAAAATAGTGGGGGGGTTTTTTTCTTTTTCCTTTTCTTTTTATTTTTTTTTTTTTTTTTGCCCCCCATATTTAAGGGGGGGGGGAAGGGGGGGGGGAATTGTATTTATCGTTCAATTAAAGGGCATCTAATATCATATCAACCTGCACGTAATCATCCACTTACCGTTACTATTTTCTCATTTTCATGAAACATTTGAGATGTTCTTGTTAGAAAAATAAGGCAATTCAAAGTCAGAAACATTAACTAAACCCAGAATACTCAATGACAGATATCAATATGGAATTGGGTTATGATTTTCCAGGAAGTATGAGTGAAAACCTTATTGGTACTAACTAGGAAATCACTTAGAGTTTGGTTATCCAAACTGAACAAGGATTTATGCAATTCCAATTGGAGTTCTAATTGGAGTTCTAATTACATAAGGAAATCGCAATCCTATACAGAATTCTATTGGGTATCACTGATGGGTTGATTACCTGGTGAATTAGGATCCGCATCTATAAATTGAAGTCCCTGGCCTCACAAACAGATCATTGCAAACACCCCACCTATTACCATCGATAGCACTGCATACAGAAAGCGTTTGTAGAGGTCAGAAGATTTCAACAAAAGACAATCAACTAGCAAAGAAGAAGAACAACCCATTCAATCCAAAGAGAAGAGGAATCGTTTGACTTACCTGAAGAGTCGAGAGGCTATGGCAGGAGGTTAGTAACTGGGTTTTAGCAAAGTGTTCATGTTTCTGGGTCTTCCGCGTTTTTCAGTCTAACATGTGGTATCAGAGCCTTGGCTCTTGCTATACCAGTTCTAACAAAACCTAAGGAACAACTTCGGTTGCTGTAGTAGTTTTTGTGTTCTATGCAGGATAAACTAAAGAAATTGCTATATGCTAACTGTTTTAAACACAGTAAAGAACTAAAGATGTTTGTGGATCATGATTACAGAAAATTGGTGTATGAACATAACACAAACAAAAGTTGTTATGTTTAGTGCATTGATTTAGAAATCATAAAGCTTTATATGATCACAGTAGCTGTGCTGTGATTTATTTTCATAGAAGCTAACCTCTAAAGATGGTTAACTTAGCATGAGTATAAATCACAGTAGCATATTATGGTATCGTAGCTTATGGTAAATCACATATTCACTATCCAAAGATGTGAATAACAATCTACAGAATTTATCATGAGTTAAGATACTAGTTTTATGATAAAGATTAAAAACACAAGTCATGTTTTCTGCCTAAAGGTGATTATTTGATATTGTGACAGATTTTGGGGTACTAACATGCATATTATGGTTAAATACAGTGGTAGCAAACCTTGGGAACTTCGAACCTCTTTCAGGAACCAACTTCAAGCAATGGAAGGATGATTTGGACATCTTTTTAGCAGCACACAACTGGGATATAGCACTGAATGAAGAAAAGCCACCTGAAAATCCAAAGAATGAATATAAGAAGTGGATGCAAGCTAACAAGATGGCAAAGAAAATCATGAGAAAATATATGACACTTGCAGTTCATGGAGCTTTACCTGAACCTGATTTGGCAGCAGATTATATGAAACAGATTGAGGCAAAATTTGAGGAATCTGACAAAGCAGAAACAGCAGCTTTAATGGAAACATTAAGGACTATAAGGTATGATGGTTCAGGTAGTATTAGAGAGCATATTATGAAGATCATAGAGGTTGGAGCTAAACTTAAAGATTTGAATGTTAAATTAGATGAGACTTATTTAGTGCATGTTGCTTTAACCTCATTACCTTCTGAGTATGGTCATCTGAAAGTCAACTACAACACTATGGACAAAAAGTGGGATATGAATAAGGTGATCTCACAATGTGTTCAAGAGGAAAGAAGGCAGAAAACTGAGAAAGCCATGAACACAGTGAGTTTGGTTGAAGATGATCGAAAGGAAAAGAATTCTGCTGGAAATAAAGAGCCTACCAAGAAAGATCACTTCCCAAAAAGATCGAAGGACTTCAAGCCTAACAGATCATCATCAGGAAAGTCAAGTGACTTCACTTGTTTCTTCTGCAAGAAACCAGGAATATGAAGAGGAACTGTCATAGGTACAAGAAGTGGTCAGCTAAGAACAAGAACAGAAAGGGTGGTGAAGTTAAAGGTAAGCAATTTATTTCTCTTTGTTTTGAGTCAAATTTAGTTCAAACCTCCTCTGATTCATGGTGGCTTGACACTGGTTCTACTGTTCATGTTGCTATTTCCTTACAGAGCTTCATAAGCAGCAGAATACCAAGTAAAGATGAAATTCAAGTCTACGTTGGGAATGGATCAGAGGTTGAAGTCAAAGCTTTGGGGACTGTTAGATTAGTTTTAGAATCTGGTTTTGTTTTAAATTTGCCAAATGTTGTTTACATACCTTCAATGAGAAGGAATTTAATTTCTGTTTCAAGACTAGTTAATGATGATTTTGTTTTTCAGAATGTTAATAAAAGAGGTTTTGACCTATTTCTTGATTCTACTCATATTGGTACTGGTACTTTGTTTGACAAACTATATCGTTTGAATGTTGTGTCTGAGTCAAACCAAGTTTTCAATGTCGAGTCAAGTAAAGCAGAAAATTCTTCAAAACTTTGGCATAAAAGACTCTATCATATTTCAAAAGACAGAATGCAGATTTTGGTTAAAGAAAACTCAGTCCCTACTTTAAATTTTCATGATTTTGAAAACTGTGTTGAATGTGTGAAAGGAAAATTGACCAACAAAAGCAAGAAAGGGTCAATTAGAAGCACAAATTTACTACAGATCATTCACACAGATATTTGTGGACCTTTTCCAATTCCAACTATAGAGGGTCATAGGTACTTCATCACTTTAATAGATGATTACTCAAGATTCTGTTACTTGTATCTGATCACTGAGAAATCTCAAGCCTATGACATGTTCAAGATCTTCAAAACAGAAGTTGAAAACCAAAAAGATTTGAAGATTAAGGTTGTTAGGTCAGATCGGGGAGGTGAATATTATGGTAGGTATGATGATACAGGAAGGCATCCAGGTCCTATGGCTAGATATTTGCAAGAATGTGGAATAGTGGCTCAATACACAAATCCAGGTACACCACAACAGAATGGTGTTGCAGAAAGAAGAAATAGAACTTTAAAGGATATGGTAAGGAGTATGATATCCCAAACTACTCTACCTAGTTTTCTGTGGGGAGAAGCCATCAAAACAGCAAATCATGTGCTAAATAGGGTTCCAACCAAGTCTGTTGATAAGATTCCATATGAGTTGTGGACTGGAAATCCGCCTAAGTTGAATTATTTGCATATTTGGGGTTGTAAGGCAGAAGCTAAGGTATACAATCCTAATGCTGGGAAATTGGATCCTAAGACTATAAGTTGCTATTTTGTAGGTTATCCAGAGAGAACAAAGGGTTATAGGTTCTATTGTCCTAATCATACTTCTAGAATTGTGGAGACAAGGAGAGCTAAATTCTTTGAGCCTATTGATGAGCATGGGACAGAAGATGGTGACAGGGATTTTGAGTTTGAAGAAGAAGGTGATATTGCATCAAATTCAGGTAACAATGAGGCCAATACTGATACGACCCGTTTCGAAAAATTCCTGAAAAGCTGTGAATTGACCAAAATGCCCTTGATGGTCAAACGGTTGACTTTTGATTCGTAAGGAATTTCATATTCAATATTAGACTCTATGCTAAGACTTCGACGATCCGATCTCATCCACGAAGATAGAATCGGATTCCGAGTTGTAACGAAGACGTTACGGACCAAAAAAAATGGAATTAAACACAAGGGATAATGAGACACGTGGTGGGCTATGATTGGTCCATGTGTTATTGACTTGTACGTGTCATCACGTGGGAATGACCCGTTTTTATCCTAAATGCAGCTTCCACAAAACAGAAAGGAAATAAAATAGAAAAAAAAAACGAAGAAGAACTCGTTGAACCGCCGAGAGCCTCGCCGCAATTCTTCGCCGTTCGACCACCTCCGACCACTGATCGCCCAGCCGACCACCTGCACCATGCTCGCCTCAACCTCAGCGACTCATCCACGAAGCTGCAAGCTCAGAGCAGCGCGGAACGCCGTCGGCGAACCAAATTGGGGAAAAACGACGCCGTAGCGTTCTCGCCGCCGTTCTCGCCGTTCCGGCCACCAATCAGGAGTGCCGTCACCAGCAATCGATTCCTCGTATCCCAGGGAGTATACTCATGAATTTTTAGCTCGAAGGACGCCGTGGTTGGCCGCCGACGAGAGTGAACGGAATCCGATTTTCCGATCCTAATTCCGGCCAATTCCGGCCGTGGTAAGTCCCGATTCTTGTACCATTGAAGTTGTTGGGTTGAGTAGATAGATTTCCATATGAGTTTCATGAAAAACCGTTGAGAATCGAAGGAATTAGAGGTCGCCAAATCCGCCGCCTTTCGAGGATATTTCCGGCCAACTCCGGCGACACTAGGTCGTGAAAGTTGGATTTTTGGGTTCCTTGGCTTCCGTAGATGAATTTCCATATAAAAATCGTTGATTTTGGTTGAGAATTGAAGGAGTTTGAGCTTTGGGGATTTCGGCCGAAAAATCTGAGAATCCGGCGACGGCGACGGCGGCGCGGCGATGCCCGACGTCAGCGCCGGTGCTGACGTCAGCAACACGTGGGTGCCACGTATGCGCCACGTGTCTACCACGGGGGCGCCACGTGTCTGCCACATGGACGCCACGTCACTGCCGCGTGGCTGCCACGTCAGCATGCCGGTGCTGACGTCGTCAGCCCTAACGTTGACCGTCAGTCAACGACGTTGACTGGCCGTTGACCGACGTTGACCGGCCACTTTTCCGAGAGGAAACGACGTTCCGGATCCAATGGTGAACTCCGTTTTGCGATCCGAGATACGGTTAAACCCCAATTGAGTAAAACATGAGGAATTAGGGTTTATACGATTTGAATTCGGTTATTGATGTTGTTGTGGTTCTTGGGACAATCAGGGTGAACGCATTCCTTGGGAGTAGCATAATTGGACCGGGCATGCAGACAAGGATGAAGAGGACCGCCCGGTATCACTGTGAGTGGACGGGTTTGATTTTAAATGTGTTTTGAGCATGCTATATCTTATTATATATATTTATATGTTGGTAAATGATTGGATGTTGGACGATATGCATATTGTGATTTATGATTAGTACAGATGATGGCACACCTGAGAATCCAGTGGGTTAAATTCCCAGTGGGTTCTAAGCATACGATGTCTGGGCACTGGTGGTTAAATTCCCCAGGTCGGATTAGATCACGGCCGTAGGTTAATATTGTGAAAATGCACAGGTATGCCTATTGTGATATCTTACTGTACTACTGCTGCATGCTCATTATAGTAAAGGCTTTTACTAGGTGTTTTCAAACTATGGGGGTTATTATATTGATTTGTAAATGTTTTTCACTGATCTTTATTTTTCCTGTCCACTCACCCTTGTTTTTGCGCCCCCACAGGACCTGATACTGTCGAGCACCACCGAGACGAGCGGCGAAGTTCAGGATAGCTCTTTTCTGTGCTACAAAGAGTAGGAATCTCTTTGTCACTGTTGTATTTTCAGACTTGTGTAAACCTTTTTGTTCCGCTGTTTAGAAGCTCTGATATAGTGTTTACGGTTGAGTTGTTGATTTACTTTCCGTTGTTTTAATTTTTGTGGTTGCTTTTGGGGTTTAAGGCTTCGTCACTCTTTGGGGGTGACGGCCGCACCTCCCTGGCCCCACTTTCTAGGGCGGGGTGTGTCAGTTGGTATCAGAGCTCTAGGTTTCCGATTTTCCTGTTGTTTCCAGCGTTCAGTGTCATTCTTGGACGTTTGTGTTTGGTCTCGTCAGAGCTATGCCGCTTCGTCAGGTGGTGCAATGGGTGCATGTGGTGCATGTGGGACAGGGGAGGCACAGGGTGCCAATAACCCCCTAGTTTTGCTGCAGTAAACGATTTAGGTTAGTGCTGTGACGGAGAACGTCGCACAGATTAACCTAGGCTAAGGTGGGGGACCCACTCTGCCTAAGGGAGCCCATGACTTGGAGGCTTAGGAGCTGAGTGGTCTCAATGATGATGATGTAGTCGAGTCCTGGCGGGACCAAATGGAAGATGTGCTGTTGATTATGAACTGTACGTCAGGGTCGACGATAGAGGTGGTACCCTCTTTCTTTTCTGTGGAGGCCGCCTGTTGGTTGTTGAGTATGCTAGATTACTACCCCAAAGTATTGTGATCTGGGAGATATTCATGAGTGTATTTGGTGACAAGTTCTACAGCCTGATCGTCATTGGAGGAAGATGTTCGAATTCTTATATATCGCCAGGGAGAGTTGTCTGTGGAGATTTATGAGTAACAGTTCCGAGTACTTTCATGTTCTTGCCTACGGTAGTGGGTAGTTCGTTGATTTTGATGTTTAGTTGCAAATAAGTTGACGGGATGATGTTGGGTGGCTGTAGTTGGTAACCGTCACCATTTACAATGATATGTTTCAGGCGGAATTGAGGGTGAAACAGTTCAGGTTGAACAGTTTTATGACTTTGATCAGGGGGTAGCAGCAGTGCGAATATTTGAGGTGCTAAACCATGTGGTAGAAACTGACCTTCTGTAGAGGGGGCCAAGGCAGCAACAGTCTTTTAAGAGGACGTCACAGAGTCACGTATGTTCTAGTGAAGCCCCAAGCTCGAGTAAAGGATTGTCTGGGAACTCGTTCTTTTAGTGCTTGAAATTGGATGCTTGGTCAGAGTATATGATGATGGTGACCAGGGTCATGGATAACGGGAGTGTCCCTTAATACCGAGTGAAGTGGAGGATACTTCCAGATGTAACATGGGCTCTCAGCTGGAGCTAGGTGCTGGTAGAAACACTAATTGACCGATTGTAACTGTGGGTAGTTCAGATTGAAAACGACGACAGTGTAGGCTAGGATAATTGCACTAGACGTAGAGGACGAGTACAAGGGCGAGTCCTTAGCTGAAACCCGATGTCAATGCGGGCATGTGTCTATCTTGGTGGTTTTGTCGGTCTCGGGCTTTACACATGCAAGAGTGTGCTAAATTTGGCTGTGGGATTCAAGCGAACTCTACCTCTTAGGCTGTTGTAGATTGAGGGAGGTATAAGAAGAAGTGGGTTTGCCCTATGTTTGTTGCTGACACGCGTTTCTGAGGGTCGGTCAAGTGGTGCATCGGAGGATATGGGATGAGGATCTCGTTTTCGTGAATGGACTGAATGCACATGATGGCCATGTGGTGAAGATAAAGCCCCTGATTTGTGACCCACTGAGTGCAGACTTTGATGGTGATTGCATCCACATGTTTTATCCTCAGTTGTTTGCTGCAGAAGCGAAAATATTGGAGCGATTTCTGGTGGAGTAGCAGTTTCTGACTCTCACAGCGGGAAACCGAATGTCTTCCAGATAGCTACTGTTTTACTAGTGTTAAAGATGAAGTCTAGAAAGAGTGGAGACACTACGGTATAGCTGAATACCGGCTTGAGGGTGAAGAAATTGTTGAGTAAGGTTTGTGTTGGTTATGTGGCTCATGTGGTTGAGAAATCAGAAACACGAAGACGGTACAGGACGTACTGGTGGGAAAAGGGTATCGGGTGCCTTTTCCCGGGAGTTGCTAGGGTTACCACTTTTCCGGGAACTGATGATGCTTGTGATTTAGTTACAAATGTGGAACCCATTTTCCGAGCACCCTGTCGAATGGCATCCGTCGAGGGGTTTAGAGAGTTGAAGATTCAATTGCAAGAGCTTGCCGACAAAGATTGAATTTTGATAAGAGTCTCTTGAAGCACACCGATCGTGGTTGTGAAGAAAGATGGTGGAAGCACGCATATGTGCATTGATGAACGATGGCTGGAAAGGGAGACGGTGAAGATCTGGTATTCCTGACCTTGTATCAACGATCTTTGTGGCTAGTAGGCAAGACGTGTGTAAGTCCCGAGGGATCTCCGCTGGATCCATCAGCCCGTATGTGATCCTGGTCCTGTGTTCAAAACAGATTCCAAATGCGGAGAGGGCACTATGAATTCTTGGAATGCCTTCAAGCTAACCAATGCCCCACGGTATTCTTGGAGCTGGTGAATAAGAATTTTCTATCATATGCGGATTGGTGTACCATTGTGTTCGTTGAGGATCTCCTTGTCATTTCTCGGAGGGCGTTATAGCGTAAGGGGTACTAGAGAGCTGTCTTGGAAGGTTGGGCGAGGTGCAGTGGCATGTTCACATGAGTAAGTGAGTCCGGGTTGGACCAGGTGAGCTTCCTCGAACACATAGTGTGTGAACATTAGGTCATCGGGGACCTATAGAAGAGTGAGGTCTGTGTGGACGATAGATTTATGAAGGTTGCCCCTTTCTTTACCAGTTAAAGGGGTTGGTGGTGAAACAACATACGGAAGTATTCATTGACCGGACTGTAAGTCTGTGTGGGATTCCTGTGATCATCATTTTCGGCGGTGATGCGAGTTTCCGGTCAAGGTCGTAGTCAGCTGTTGAGAGCACAATGGGTCATTAGCAGTTGTTTGGAACGTTGTTTTGTCTTCAAACTGATGGACAAATTGAAGTGGATTGTCCAAACTCTAGGAAACCATGTCGGACTTCGTTGTGTTGGTTTGTGGTAGGAGAAGACCTTTGGAGGGGCCTGACGAAGTTGTTTTGACGTTTTAGAAGGTACAAGTGGTAAGAAAGAAGCTGTTGGCTGCTTATGATCGAGAGAGGAAGATTGCTGGTTGTCATTCGAAGGAACATGTATATTGAGTTGGCGATCTTGTGTTCGCTAGTTGCCCCGTGAGAAGGAGTTGTTCGGTTCATGAATCGAGGAGGACTCAATTCTCGATATTTTGAGACTTATGAATTGGAGTGGAGGTTGATGAGGTGACGTTGTAATTGGGCCTACTAAGGGGGTGGCCTTGAGTGTGTCATGTTTCATGTTTGGATGCCTCGGAGGTATGTGCTCGACTCGTCATATGTTTGTGGAAGGCTCTGTCACTTGAGATGGCGTGGGAAGCAAGAAAACGTTAACTACGCGACCCAATGACATGGGGAAGGAATACTCCACTTTGCAGTGGTGAAAATGAGTACCCTGGTGTGGGCACCTAGTGAGTATGAGTTTATGGTTATGGAGACGACTTGCATGTAGAATTTTGGTTGGAATAGTTTAGCACTGTTTCAAGAGGGTTGATTTATGAGGGTAACGCAAAATGGAGGTCTCGATCTCCTTGTCAAGGGTTGTAGCTCAAAGTTTAAGGTGGAAATGAGCTTTGAGTTTTCTCATTCACTACGAGATGACACGTTTGAGTTGAGTCGGATGAGAGTTCCATGAGCCTTGCTGTTACTACTTTGTAGTGACGAGATGTGATTCAATATTATCCAAGACCTCTGGATGAAATCAGAGTTTGCGCAGCGAATGCGAGGCAGATGGAATTGCCACATCCGACTAAAGCTAATGTGTTGAGGAGCACCACAACGCTGATTTTTGTATGAAATCGAGAACGAGGGAAGTTCAGTCCTTGATTTATCGGGCCTTACGAGATTGCAGAGATGATTGCTGTTGTAGCATATCGGTTTGACTTGCCACCGGAGCTATCCCAGGTGCACAGGATGTATCAGGTGTTGAAGCTCCGACGATATATACTAGGTCTGTCGCATGTATTGAAATCTCAACCATGTGGGTTATAGTGAGATATGTGTTGAGTGGTGTGGAAATCCCAGTATACTTGGTAGGTCTGCGCGATCGAATGTTTCCAATGGTGGAGGTCTTGTGCACCACCCATGGTGTTGAGGAAACCAGGTGGAAGGTAGAGGAGTGCGTGCGGAGGGAGTACCCGCACCTGTTGTTACATATGTATTTCATCACCGGCTTTGTCTTTAAATTTCGAGGACGAAATTTTTGTAAGGTGGGGAGGTTGATACGACCCGTTTCGAAAAATCCCTGAAAAGCTGTGAATTGACCAAAATGCCCTTGATGGTCAAACGGTTGACTTTTGATTCGTAAGGAATTTCATATTCAATATTAGACTCTATGCTAAGACTTCGACGATACGATCTCATCCACGAAGATAGAATCAGATTCCGAGTTGTAACGAAGACGTTACGGACCAAAAAAAAATGGAATTAAACACAAGGGATAACGAGACACGTGGTGGGCTATGATTGGTCCATGTGTTATTGACTTGTACGTGTCATCACGTGGGAATGACCCGTTATTTTCCTAAATGCAGCTTCCACAAAACAGAAAGGAAATAAAATAGAAAAAAAAAACGAAGAAGAACTCGTTGAACCGCCGAGAGCCTCGCCGCAATTCTTCGCCGTTCGACCACCTCCGACCACTGATCGCCCAGCCGACCACCTGCACCATGCTCGCCTCAACCTCAGCGACTCATCCACGAAGCTGCAAGCTCAGAAGCAGCGCGGAACGCCGTCGGCGAACCAAATTGGGGAAAAACGACGCCGTAGCGTTCTCGCCGCCGTTCTCGCCGTTCCGGCCACCAATCAGGAGTGCCGTCACCAGCAATCGATTCCTCGTATCCCAGGGAGTATACTCATGAATTTTTAGCTCGAAGGACGCCGTGGTTGGCCGCCGACAAGAGTGAACGGAATCCGATTTTCCGATCCTAATTCCGGCCAATTCCGGCCGTGGTAAGTCCCGATTCTTGTACCATTGAAGTTGTTGGGTTGAGTAGATAGATTTCCATATGAGTTTCATGAAAAACCGTTGAGAATCGAAGGAATTAGAGGTCGCCGGAATCCGCCGCCTTTCGAGGATATTTCCGGCCAACTCCGGCGACACTAGGTCGTGAAAGTTGGATTTTTGGGTTCCTTGGCTTCCGTAGATGAATTTCCATATAAAAATCGTTGATTTTGGTTGAGAATTGAAGGAGTTTGAGCTTTGGGGATTTCGGCCGGAAAATCTGCAGAATCCGGCGACGGCGACGGCGGCGCGGCGATGCTGACGTCAGCGCCGGTGCTGACGTCAGCAACACGTGGGTGCCACGTATGCGCCACGTGTCTACCACGTGGGCGCCACGTGTCTGCCACATGGACGCCACGTCACTGCCGCGTGGCTGCCACGTCAGCATGCCGGTGCTGACGTCAGCCCTAACGTTGACCGTCAGTCAACGACGTTGACTGGCCGTTGACCGACGTTGACCGGCCACTTTTCCGAGAGGAAACGACGTTCCGGATCCAATGGTGAACTCCGTTTTGCGATCCGAGATACGGTTAAACCCCAATTGAGTAAAACATGAGGAATTAGGGTTTATACGATTTGAATTCGGTTATTGATGTTGTTGTGGTTCTTGGGACAATCAGGGTGAACGCATTCCTTGGGAGTAGCATAATTGGACCGGGCATGCAGACAAGGATGAAGAGGACCGCCCGGTATCACTGTGAGTGGACGGGTTTGATTTTAAATGTGTTTTGAGCATGCTATATCTTATTATATATATTTATATGTTGGTAAATGATTGGATGTTGGACGATATGCATATTGTGATTTATGATTAGTACAGATGATGATGGCACACCTGAGAATCAGTGGGTTAAATTGCAGGGGAAAAAGTGGTTAAATTCCCCAGGTCGGATTAGATCACGGCCGTAGGTTTATATTGTGAAAATGCACAAGTATGCCTATTATGATATCTTACTGTACTACTGCTGCATGCTCATTATAGTAAAGGCTTTTACTAGGTGTTTTCAAACTATGGGGGTTATTATATTGATTTGTAAATGTTTTTCACTGATCTTTATTTTCCCTGTCCACTCACCCTTATTTTTGCGCCCCCAGAGGACCTCAAGACTGTCGAGCACCACCGAGACGAGCGGTGAGGTTCAGGATAGCTCTTTTCTGTGCTACAAAGAGTAGGAATCTCTTTGTCACTGTTGTATTTCAGACTTGTGTAAACCTTTTTGTTCCGCTGTTTAGAAGCTCTGATATAGTGTTTACGGTTGAGTTGTTGATTTACTTTCCGTTGTTTTAATTTTTGTGGTTGCTTTTGGGGTTTAAGGCTTCGTCACTCTTTGGGGGTGACGGCCGCACCTCCCTGGCCCCACTTTCTGGGGCGGGGTGTGTCATGCTCCCTCCCCATCCTCTCTTACTATTTCCTGTATTTGTGGTGGGGGTGGGGGAAAGGAGGTGAGAGTGGGGTTGGTGGGAAGGTGGTGTTTATGGTTGAGAAGTAAGAGAAGAATGTATAAAAGTGTGGATGTGGAGGTGGAGGTGGTCTATGTTGTTGCAGTGGCAGGAGATGGGTACAGGATATGTTTATGATTGGTTGGGCCCTAGAGTTTCTAGGTAGGGTGGGGGGGTGAAGGCTTCTATATCAAACATATACCAGACATATTTGATAGAGGCAAATTACAATATCTCTGAGTATGAAGATCCTACAACATTTAAAGAAGCAGTGAATGGTCCTAATGCAGAAAAGTGGATTGATGCAATGAAGAATGAGTTGGAATCAATGGATAACAATGGTGTGTGGGAGCTTGTGGAACCAGTCAAGGGAATTAAGCCTATAGGATGTAAATGGGTATTCAAGACTAAGAAGGATTCAAAAGGTAATATAGAGAGACATAAAGCTAGATTGGTTGCTAAGGGTTTCACACAGAAAGAGGGTATTGATTTTAATGAGACTTTTTCACCAGTTTCTACTAAAGACTCATTTAGAATCATTATGGCCCTAGTAGCTCATTTTGACTTACATCTACATCAAATGGATGTTAAGACAGCATTTTTAAATGGTGATTTGAAGGAGGAGATTTACATGATGCAGCCAGAGGGATTTACAGAAGATGTTAATCAGGTATGCAAGTTAAAGAAGTCTATTTATGGTTTAAAGCAAGCTTCTAGGCAGTGGTATTTAAAATTCGATGAGGTTATTAGTTCAGCAGGATTTACAGAGAATAATGTGGATGAATGCATATACATGAAGTTCAAAGGAAGCTCATTCATCATATTAGTCTTATACGTTGATGATATTCTATTAGCTTCAAATAGTCTATCACTTCTACAGGAGACTAAGCAGTTTTTGAAAGAAAATTTTGTGATGAAAGATCTTGGAGAAGCCTCATATGTTCTGGGAGTTGAGATTCATAGAGATAGGCAAAGAGGTTTACTGGGATTGTCACAGAAAGCTTACATAGAAAAGGTTCTTAAAAGGTTTGATATGTCTAAGTGCAATCCGGGTGAGGTTCCAGTGCATAAAGGTGATAAATTCACTAAGGATCAATGTCCACAGAATGAGATTGAAAGAAAGAACATGGAGAAAAAGCCATATGCATCAGCTGTGGGAAGTCTGATGTATGCTCAAGTATGTACAAGACCAGATATAGCTTTCATTATTAGTGTTTTGGGCAGATATCAATCTAATGCAGGTGAAGCACATTGGCAAGCAGCAAAGAAAGCTTTGAGATATTTACAGAAAACTAAAGAGTGCATGCTAGTTTATAAGAGAACAGAAAAGCTAGAGTTAGTTGGTTATTGTGATTCAGATTATGCAGGATGCAAAGATGATATGAAGTCTACATCAGGGTTTGTATTCTTGTTGGCAGGTGGGGCTGTTTCATGGAAATCAGTGAAGCAATCCACTGTTGCAGCCTCCACAATGCAGGCTGAGTTTATAGCATGTTATGAAGCTACATCCCAAGCAGTTTGGTTAAGGAACTTCATAACACAGCTGAAGGTTATTGACTCTATACAGAAGCCTATACAGTTATACTGTGATAATACAGCAGCAGTGTTCTTTTGCAAGAACAATAAGAGATCTGCAGGAATCAAACACCTAGACATAAAGTTCCTACTTGTTAGAGAGAAAGTCAAGAGTGGTCAGGTTGTGATAGATCATATTGGAACAGATTTGATGATTGCAGATCCTCTCAACAAAGCTTTACCAGTGAATGCTTTCAAGAAGCATGTGAAGAGCATGGGGATTTTGGAAAGCTTCGAAGTTGCAGAATAGTGGGAGCATTTCAGGTTTAACAAGAATTAGTTATTCTTTTACAGTTTTCAGTTTTTAGTTTTCAGAATATGCATTAAGGATAAAGTGTTCAGAAACTTTACTTTAAAGAATTAGATTGCAGATATTTGCTGCAATTTTCCGTTAGACAGAATCTTTTAAGGATGTTGTAAAGTTATAAGAAGCTTTTACATTAGTGGGAGCTATAAAGAATGATTGTTATTCAATCATAAAGAAAGGACTGGTTGAGTGATGGTGTTTACAGTTCAACTTAGTTGAAATCTACTCATAAAGTACACCATTTTTCATCAAGTTTTATCCTTGTTTTGTGGGTGTTTTGTGCTCTTATAGGTTCTGTGTTTGTAATCATGAAGTAGTACTTGCAAGATGCAAGTATCATTCTTCTTGGTTCGATGCAAGTGCCTATGATTGCAGAAACATGAAAATGATTCTATCATTTCCAATTCTTGGCCATAAAGAGTATTGAATCTGTTTTCTATGGCATTGAGTAATCAGTTAATGTTTGAATGCCTTAGTGGGAGAATGTTAGAAAAATAAGGCAATTCAAAGTCAGAAACATTAACTAAACCCAGAATACTCAATGACAGATATCAATATGGAATTGGGTTATGATTTTCCGAGGGGGGGGAGGGTGGTTAGTTTGTATTGAGTAGGTATTAGGTTTTTGTTTGGTTTTTGGTATTGGATGTTTATATATTTATGTTGTTTTGTTTTTTTTGTTGTTGTGTTTTTTATACGTATTTGTATATATTAATTTTTTTCTGGTTTTTTATTGGGTTTTTTGATGTTTGGTTTATTTGTTGGTTTGTTGTCATTCTTTTTATTTTCTTCACTCCCTCCCCCCCCACATCCCTACATTTACCCCCCCTACTCCCCTCTATACCAGTAGTATGTATTAGAGGAGTTGTGGGAGGAAAGGTCATAAAAAAAAAAAAAAAAAAAAAAAAAAAAAAAAAAACAATCCCATTCAAAAGAAGAGAGGGGGGGTGTGTTTCCCTTAGGGGGCGGGGGGGGGTGGGGGGGGGTGGGTAGGTGGGTTTTGGCAAGGTGTTCTTGTTTCTTTTTTTTCCCCTTTTTTCAGTCTAACAGTTCTAAGAAAGTTGAACTTTTGTGCAACTCAGCTAGTTTCTTACTTCATTTGTCACAATTGAACTGCAGATACTAAAGCACTGTAAGGGAATCCCGCTTGCCATTAGCGTGACTGGAAAGTCACTTCGAGGAAAAGCTACAGAGGTCTGGCGGGCAAGACTAAAAGAGTGGTCTAAAAGTTCTTTTCTTGATTCTGAGACTGAGTTCCTTCATCAACTTCAAAGTAGCATAGATTCCCTCGACGGAAAAGAAGCTATCATCAAGGAGTGTTTCAAGGATCTCGGTTCATTTCCTGAAGATCAAAGGATCCCTGCTGCTGTGTTGATTGATATTTGGACAGAGAAATATGAGCTAGATGAAGACGTCTTCTCCATTAGCATCATCCACGAGCTCAGCACCAGAGGCCTGGCAAATCTTGTGGTCATCAGGTACGCATGCTTTTATGTTTCTCCTGTATAATATCCTCTTTGAGAATTTCTATATGCACGACTAGCTGAACATAATAAATAAATGTGATAATAAGTATGCTGAAGAACTCTATTTTAAGAAACTGAGTGTTGGTTATGACCAGGAAAGAGAAGATGGAGATGTTGGATGATTACTACACTGAACACTACGTTACCCAGCATGATATGCTTAGAGACCTGGCCATTGTCAAAGCAAAACTAGACCGGATTGAAGATAGAGAGAGACTGATTGTACTAAATGGAGACAAGGAACCCAAGTGGTTGACAGAACCGAAGTCTCAACCCATCAAGGCCCGCCTTGTATCAATCTCCTCAGGTTGTTCCATCTTTCTTTTAAGTTTATCCTATACGTGCACATATTCACATGTACCTCCAATCAGGATCAATACGGGCGCGCAGGCACGCATGCGTGATATATATGCACAGTCTCACTGACTAAGGTCTAAATGGAACTTTTTTAATCTTGTATCATATTGCTTGCAGATGGCTCGCTCTCAACAAAATGGAAGAACATTCATCTACCCGAAGTTGAGGTTCTAGTTTTAAACTTTAAGACCAAGAACTATGCATTACCTGAGTTTGTGGACAAAATTGACAAATTAAAGGTTCTAGTGGTCACAAATTATGGTGTCTCACTTGCGGAGATGACTAATTTTCAGCTTCTGGGCTCGCTATCAAATCTGAAGAGACTCAGATTAGAGCGCATTTCAATTACTTCCATGCTCATGAACTCCATAGAATTGAAGAGTGTAAAGAAGGTATCTTTCTTCATGTGTAATATTGGTGAAGCTTTCAGGAACTGCTGCATCAAAATTTCTGATGCATTTCCAAGTTTAGAGGAAATGAATATCGACTATTGCAATGACTTGGTGGAATTGCCTGCCGACCTCTGTGATCTTATTCATCTAAAGAAGCTCAGCATCACCAACTGCCATAAGTTAACTGCCTTGCCTAAAGAGATTGGTAAGCTGGTCAATCTAGAAGTGTTAAGGCTAAGGTCTTGTACTGACTTGGCAAAACTTCCAGAATCTATTAAGAGACTCGGTAAGTTAGATATGCTTGACATATCCGATTGCTTTAGCATTAAGGAGTTGCCTGCAGAGATTGGTGAAGTATGTACTTTAACAAAGTTCAACATGAGACAATGCACAAGATTGCAAGTGTTGCCTCAATCAGTTATGTAACTTGAGCAATTGCAGGAAGTGATATGTGATGAAGAGACAGAACATCTGTGGGAACCCTTCTCATCAATTTTCGGGAACAAAATAAAGGTGGTAAAAGAAAATATCAACCTGGATTGGCTCCAACACACTCAATTCTGAGACTAATCTTTCCGCAATAAACACTGGAGGGACTTCTGTATGATCTGTGTAGCATTTTTTTTTCTTTTTTTCTTCTTTGTTGTAAATTGCATTAGATAATGCATAATAAGAAACATTGTAAGAAAGTTTGTGTGCCTCCAGGCTGATTTACTCTACCCTTGATGTTCATTTAGAACTATATAAAACTATATTTACTGCTGAAGGAATTGTATTTTGTGAAATTAAATGTGGGGTGTTGTTGTTTCTATTTTCAATTCCGCCCCGCCCTTTTCCGTACCCTTCCGTTCTGTTCCCTTCCGTTCGTTTTCTTTTTGTTTGGGTGGCTCCCTCCCTCTCTTCTTTGTTTCTTTGGCGGGAGTGGTGTGTGTTCTCCTACCCCCCGATTTTTTTTTTTTTTTTTTTTTTTTTTTTTTTTTTTTTTTTTTTTTTTTATTTTTTTTTTTTTTCCCCCCTTTTTTCCTTCTTCGAGAACGCAACGCTTATTCTTGTTCTTCCTGTCGAATTCATTTTGGGGCTAGTACTTTTAGACAACAAGAAGTTTGTGATGAGGTCAAAAATTGCTTGTATGACTTGTATGGGGAGTACAAGAAAGGTGCGAACGGTGGGAGTGAGTTAGGGAATTATGTTGAACCCATGGATGATGATGATGATGAATCACCACTTATGAAAGACCTTATGTAAGAAAGGAAAGAGCAAAAGCTTCAAGAGATAGAGAATGAAGTGGATAAGTATCTTACCGACCCTTATGAAAGTCTCAAAAACTCTAGATTCAACCCCTTGGATTGGTGGAAATGTAGCCAATCTAAATGCCCCATTCTTTCAAATATTTCCCAAGGATGTCTTGGCCATTCCATTTTCAACCTTGACAAGTGAGAGTGCATTTAGCCTAGGAAAGAGAGTGGTTGATCCTTTTAAGGTTCTTCGTCCTAAAATAGTAGAAGCTTTAGTGTGCACTAGTGATTGACTAGGGCGGAAGGGTTAACTGTACAAAGAGCCAATGGAAGATGACTGAATTGTATAGAATGTGAAGAACTAGAAAGATGTAAACATTTAAATTTTAAAAGAATAATTTTTATCCTACCCTAATATTATTTCATATTCTAATGATATCTTTTTATATAGCTATGCAAACGATGAGACTTTCTTCAAACCAACTTTGGTTGCATGCTGCATATATAGAGCCTTAGAATATGATATCCTTATTATTTTTTTCCGTTAAAAAAACTCTTGAGTGTGTTTTATTTATTTCAGATTATTATTGAATTTGAATTTGAAGTTGAACTATGTAATTTGTTATTTAGATGTTAGGTTGTAAAACTATGATACAATTTGAAAGTTTTAGTACATTGAACATGGTGAATTGATAATATTGACTTTGAATTTAATTTTGTAAAATATAGGTAGAGAGTTTGGTATTGTACCAATATCGAACACTACCATACCATAATTCTCAATCCGTTGGATATCGAAACTTTATCGGTCTGATTTCATATTTTTTAGTCTCCCTGATCTCGTTGGTTTACAATATTGGAGGGGTTTGATACGGTATATTTACTATTCCCACCCCTAATTAAATGTGTAGGAGACAAGACTAAATTTCGATTGGAGTGAACTACGTGCAGATGCAGTAGTCATCTCATCCAGAGGCGGAGCCAGCCCGGAGCGGAAGTCAGCGGCCGCTCCCCTGCTCCCCGGAAAATGTATGGGCTGGGAGCGGATCGGCGTGACTCCGCTCCCCTGGTCCGCCAGAAACCTCAACCTGGAAGACTCCATTGAAGCGGCGCGGAAGAAGGAAAACCGGCAACTGCAATTCTGGGTGCGTGAAGATGAAGAAGACGCAGCTCCTGTGGACAAAACGGCGTCGTTTGTATAAATGGAAGCAGCGTCGTTTTGTATTTGGTATGAGCAGCGGCGTCGTTTTGTTTTGGAGGAGCAGCAGCGTCGTTTTGTATTGGTATTAATGACCAATCATGTCCTTTGCTCAGTGATCTTCTCTGCTTGCTTTATGCCCAACAATGGCGTCTCTACCGTACACCACCATTCCAAACCCACAATTCTCTCTCTCCAAACAGTCTATTCCCGCAGAACCTCACAATTCACCACAAACCCAATTCACAAAACCTCAAGAAAATGCAAAAAGTCTGCAACTTTTGCACCAAGCTGGCTTCACCTGCATGTGTCCTCACTCTGCAAACAAGGCCAAGTTGAAAAGCTGTGGACTTGTTTGTCGAAATGGAGCTCGAAGGCCGCTACATTGGGCCTGAAATTTACGGTCGGATTATCAAAAAAGGTGAAGTCTTTACATTGAATGAGTACATTGAGACCAAGTTGGTGATTTTGTATGCGAAATGCGACGGAGGCTTCGAATCGGTTGTTCAAAAGGGTAAGATTGAAAAACGTTTTTTCATGGGCTCCTGTTATTGGATTGAATTGCAGAATGGGTTTGTATAAAGAGGCTTTGCTAGGGTTTAAGGAAATGCAGGAAGATGGGTTGTTGGCTGATAATTTTGTTGTTCCAAATGTGTTAAAAGGCTTTTGGGGGTTTAGAGTGGGGTGGTATTGGGAAGTAGTTCATGGGTATGTGGTGAAGTTGGGTTGTAGTGGGTGTGTTTTTATTGCTAGTAATCTTGTTGATATGTATGGAAAATGTGGGGTTATGGAGGATGCAAGGAGGGTGTTCGACGGTATGCTTGAACGAAATATTGTAGTCACTTGGAATTCGATGATCGTCGGTTATGTGCAAAATGGTTTGAATGAGGAAGCTATCAAGGTGTTTTGTGATATGAGGAAAGAAGGTGTTGAACCTACTAAAGTTACTTTATCGAGCGTTCTTTCAACTTCAGCTAATTTTTTTTTAGAACACTTAACCTTCTAAAACTCCTGCCTTTGGTCAGATTGTAATGTGTATATTAGTTTCTTTCTTGTGAAATTTCTGATGCATGTTTTTTCATATTCTAATGCATAAATTATACAACTATTTGCATTTGTCTTGAAGGCCAACAGATACCTCTCTATTTTATAGTTTGTCTTTAGGCTTTATCTTTGTTAAGCTTTGTCCTCACATGTCGTTCTTTTCTAGTTTTGTGGGCACCACCAGCACTATGGTTGGTTGGTGGGTGTTCTTTCTCACCATGAACTTTCCCAGGACATGAGATGCAACTGCTTGGTTATTTATTTCACGTCAAGTAGCTACTGGTGAAGTCAATGGGCTCCCACCGGGAAATTACCGTCAGGCTTCAATGAAAAGTATTTACTGAAACCCAGATAGTTGCAAATATCATATAGATCCTTTTTCTCATTGAAGGAGAGAAGAATAAATCTTTTTCTTTATCTTATTCTGCTTGACACCAAAATAGCAGGAGGAAACTGAGGTTTATATTGCTTGATTTTGAGTATCTTCTTTATTGTCTTCTCGGGCTTTGATTTTATTATCGTCTCTTGTTGTACAGTTTATTTATAATAACCATTATGCAAGTTTTCTGATTTTGGTGTTCGGTTTGGTTTGTTTAGAACTTCAGAATCAAGAATGGGTGGAACAGTGGACCTCTTCGAGGGTGCTGGTCTAGGGACAGTATTCAATGTGCTGTATGAGGTCCTTAGGGAGTTGATCACCAAGAATCTCATATTTAAGCCTCTATTCAAAGTCATCATATCAAGATTAGACTCTTTACGTCCATTGATCCAGCAGATGGAAAAATATAACATGGAATTGGATCGCCCGGAGGAGGAACTAAACAACTTAAAGGTACATATGGAGGAGGGGTTCGTGCTCATTAAAAAGTGCTCAAAGATTCGTAAGTGGAACGTCTACAAAAGGTACAAATACGCCAACAAACTTCTTGGATGGGATGAATCGCTTGAAGGACATCTGGAAATTCTGAATGTCCAGGGAATAAGGGATGGCAAGGATACTTCAGTTTCGGTTAAGAATATCGAGAAGATGGTCAGCAAACTTGCGGTGGGGCAAACTCAACCGCAGATTCAAGCTTGGTGTGCAGCAGCAGTACCTGAACTTCCACCGGTTGTAGTTGGAGTGGATTTGCCTTTGATTGAATTGAAGAGGGAGCTTTTTAAGGATGGGGTGTCAATGCTTGTGCTGACTGCTCCTGGAGGATGTGGGAAAACCACTTTGGCAACAACGTTTTGTCAAGATCAGGAAGTCAAAGGTATCATATATATACATATACATATGAGTTTAGCATTCCTTTTCAAATGTACTTTGATCAAGATTTAACCTTATATGGAAACATACTTGCTCACATCTGATTAATAGAAATTAATGCTTTGTTCAGTAACCAATCATTTGCTGCTCGTTTCTTGTTCTTTCCGTATGCCAGGGCTGCAATTCTGCGTATATCCTCTTTGTATAACCATAGGAAATTTAAATGACTCGTGAATAACAGCGTTCTTGTATTTTTTTTGGATAGATACATTCAAGGACAATATCTTCTTTGTTACTGTTTCAAAAAAGGCCAATTTGGAACATATTGTACAAGAGCTATATCGACGGAAGGGTTCTCAGGTCCCTACTTTCCAAAACGATGTAGATACAGTTAAGTGTCTGCAACATTTTCTGAAGGAAGAAGGACAAAACCCTTTATTGTTGGTGCTGGATGATGTTTGGTCTGGTCAAGAATCTCTTCTGGAGAAGTTTGATCAATTTAAAATGTCAAATTACAAGCTTCTGGTGACATCAAGGTCTGAATTCCGGGGATTCGGATCATCATATTACTTACGATCTTTGGATTATGACAATGCAATGGAACTTTTCAAACATTCAGCATCCTTGGAAGATAAGAGCTCTCATATTCGAGAAGATCTAAGAAAGCAGGTACTTTTTAGTAGCAACACACTCTGCTATATATGTATAATTATTCATGTCCCTCCCACTCGTGAGTGAACACTAACATTTTACCATATCAACCTCAGAATACTTATGCATTTAACTGTCCTCTACTTGTGAGCTAAAACGAAAAGCAGAAGAAAAAAAATGTAGAAGTTATTTAACCTTTTTCTCATCTTCATGAAATCATGAGATGGTTTCAAAAACTTTGATCTTGATTTGCAAGTCAAACGGTGATTGACTACATTTCGGAAAATTGAACTGCAGATAGTAGAGCGCTGTAAGGGATTTCCACTTGCCATTACAGTGGTCGGTAGATCACTCTGCGGGCAGCCTACAGAGGTTTGGGAGAAAAGAGTGTTTGACTGGTCAAAAGGTTCTACTATTCTTGATTCTGAGACTGAACTGCTTCTTTGCCTCCAAAGCAGCTTAGATGCCCCAGATAAAGAAATGGCTATCATCAAGGAATGTTTCTTAGACCTAGGTTCATTTCCTGAAGACCAGAGAATCCCTGCTGCTGCCCTTATTGATATATGGACAGAGTTATACGATCTAGATGAAGACACAGAGTGCATCGCATACCTCCACGAGCTTACCAAGCGAAGTCTCGCTAATCTTGTAGTCACAAGGTATGCTGGTTTACATTTTATCGTATGATATTTCACCTGAGTTTTCACAACTAGTTGCTCCAAACATCTTTTCTGATGAAATCTGAATTAAGTAACCACGTTTTGATAATCACCAGGAGGGAGAAGATGGAAGGGGACGGGTACTATAGTGAACACTTTGTTACCCAGCATGACATTCTTAGAGAGCTCGCTATCTACTACTCAAAACTAGACCCAGTAGAACAAAGAAGCAGACTGATTGTAGACATGTATGGAGACAAATTGCCCAAAGGGTGGAGAGCACAGAAGTGTGAACTCATGAAGCCTCGCCTACTATCTATCTCAACTGGTTATCCCATCTCTCTCTAATATTAATTAGCCTTGCATGAATGAATATATATATATATATATATATGTGCACTTGTCCATTAGACACACACATTAAGACTTGAGCTTTTGCAATGAATTTCTCCAACACTCACATCCGATGACTTGTTGATTTCAGATGGAAGTTTTTCATCAAAATGGCCCAACATGCAACTTCCAGCAGCTGAGGTTCTAGTCTTGAATTTTCAGACAGAGAACTATTCCTTACCCGAATCTGTGGAGAACATGGGGCTTTTGAAGGCTCTAATAGTTACAAACTATGGTTTCTTACCTGCTGAACTAAGTAACTTTCAACTTCTCGGTTCGTTACCAGATCTAAAGAGAATCAGATTAGAGCGCATCTCGATTCCTTTTATAACCAAGAATCCAATACAATTGAAGAGTCTTGAGAAGTTGTCCTTGTTCATGTGTAACATCAGTCAAGCTTTCAGCAACGATTCCATCAAAATTTCATATGCATTCCCTAATCTAAAGGAAATGAACATCGACTATTGCCCTGATTTGGTGGAATTGCCTGACGAGCTCTGTGATCTCACTCGCCTGAAGAAGCTCAGTATCACCAATTGTCATAAGCTAGCTTCCTTGCCGGAAGAGATTGGAAAGTTGTTCAACCTTGAAGTTTTGAGGCTAAGGTCCTGTACAGACTTGTCAAAGCTTCCAGACTCGATGAAGAACCTCAAAAAGTTAAGCTTTCTTGACATATCTGATTCCTTCAGCATCAAGGAGTTGCCGGAAGACATTGGTGAAATGAGCAGTTTGACAAAGATCAACATGCAACAATGCTTGAGGTTGCAGGATATACCTCCATCTGTTATGGATCTCGATCAGTTAAGGGAAGTGATCTGTTGTGATGAGACAAAATACCTATGGGAATCTTTATCAAGTTGTCTCAATCATGTCAAAATCTATGTGGCCAAAGAATGTGTGAACCTAAATTGGCTCCAGAAGACTCAACTCTGAAACATGTCTGTCCCCACTGAAAGTTTGCAATCTGTGATTTGTTTTCCTATTTCCCCTAGAGTTTTTGCTGTGTTTTTGTAATTGCTTGAGATTGTTGCTGTGTAAAATCATTTCAGTAAACCACCTGTGTAATATTTTGACAACTCCTTAAGATATTTTCAGAATTTTCTAGGGAAATGTACTCTGAGCACTAAGGTTCAATGTACAGTTGTTTATCTAGGGATGAAATGTGGGTGCTGTTTTCCTTAAGATGTTGATGTAACTTTGGCATTTATACTAGACTGCCAGTAATTCAAGACCAATATCTGATCTTTGCTTACTCTCCAAAAGGAGTTAAGTGAGGAGCGAAGCGATATATAGAGAGGCGAGGATATATAATATAACTTCTTCCTCTGTTGACAATTTCTTTGTTCAAGTCCCCTCAAAGCTTTCACCAACTGCTGCACACCTGCACCCAATTCTAGATGCATTACCACATTTTGAATGTTGAGCTGTTCTGATAACAAAAGCTACGTGTTTCAACAAAAAAAAGTTTGATAGTTGACAAAAAAAACAAAAACAAAAACAAGTTTGATTAGTCTTGCTCAATGCAATTTAAAAAATATTGTTCTTATTTGACCCGAGGTCATTTCTTGCTTGTAAAGTAGTTCTATACTTTTCGTCCAAGCAATTCTTATGATATATTATAAAATGTATACACTGTTTCTTTTAGATAATCTATATAGCTGATAGTATGAAAAATGAAGCCTCTATGGATATAACTTTGCATATTCTACGAAAACATCAGTACGTTGTATTGTAATTTTCAGATATGTAAGTCTTATTTCTGCTCTATTAAAGCGTCAATGATACATGTAAATAATCCAAAACATTGCGTGTGATAAAAGCGACTATACAGTTTCCTTATGTTTTCCTAGACGTGCACTGAAACTTGAATGCATTAGAAATGTACTCATTCGCCTCTGCATACTTTGTGCATATTTGGGCGAAAACATAATGTTTTATATACATTGCTTCTTCCAGTGCGCCAAAAAAAAAAATAAAAATATTAATTTTCTTTGAGGCGTGCTGATGTTTTTTTTTTTTTTTTTTTTTAATTTATGTTTTTTTTTTTTGTTTTTTTTTTTTTTTTTTTTATTTTATATTTTATTTTTTTTTTTTTTAATTTATTAAATAAAAAAAAAAAAAAAACAAAACCTTTCCCCTTTTCCGGGGGGGTGGTGTGTGTTATCTCTTACCCCCCCTCCCTTCCGTGTTTGGCCCATGGTTCCTTTTTTTTTAATTTCTCCTTTTCTCGTCTTACTGTTTATTTCCATGTCAATCTAGGTCTCCCTCTACCCATTTTACCCTGAAACTCTATCTCATCCACCCCTCTTCTAACTGGAGCATCTGTAGGTCTTCTATTCACATGCCCAAACCACCGTAACCTGTTCTCTCTCATCTTATCTCCAATTGGGGCAACTCCTCCTCCCGAATGTCCTCGTTCCTATTCTTATCCATTCTCGAGTGCCCGCACATCCACCGCAGCATCCTCATCTCCGGTAAGCTCATCTTGTGCTCATGTTGTTGTTTGACTGCCCAACATTCCGTGCCATAAAGTAGTGCTGGCTTACTGCCGTCCTATAGAACTTTCCCTTGAGCTGTAATGGCATCTTGCGGTCGCATAGGACACCCGATGCACTCCTCCACTTCATCCATCCCGCTTGTATCCGATGGTTGAGATCCCTATCTAGGTCTCTGTTCCTTTGTAGAATCGATCCAAGGTATCGAAAATATTCACTCTTTGGTATGTCCTGATCTCCGATTCTCACCCCAAGTTCCTCTGAACCACCCCTCTCACTGAACTTGACTCCATGTATTCTGTCTTGGATCTACTTAAGCGTAGCCCCTTCGATTCCAACACCTCCTGCCAAAGGTTAAGCTTCACGTTTACTCCTTCTTGAGTCTCTTCTATCAGCACTATATCGTCGGCAAATAACATGCACCACGGGATATCCCCTTGAATATGCCCCATCAACTCATCCATTACTAACGCAAAAACGTATGGGCTTAGTGCCGACCCTTGGTGTAGCCCTATGGTGATGGGAAAACTCTCTGTTTGTCCTTCGTGTGTTCTGACTGCAGTTCTAGCTCCATCATACATATCCTGTATCGCTTGGATATAGGCTACCCGTACTTCTTTCTTCTCCAAGATCCGCCACAGAATATCCCTTGGGACTCTATCGTATGCCTTTTCTAAATCTATAAAAACCATGTGCAAATCCTTTCACATATCTCTATATTTTTCCATTGTTCTACGTATGATATGAATTGCTTCCATGGTTGAGCGCCCTGGCATGTGTTGGTTTTTTTTTCGGTTTGTTTTTTTTTTTTTTCTCTTTTTTTTTTTTTTTTTTTTTTTTTTTTTTTTTTTTTTTTTTTTTTTTTGTTTCTTTTTTTTTTTTTGGGTTGCTTTTGTTTTTTTTTTTTTTTTTTTTTTTTTTTTTTTGTTTTTTTTCCT
The DNA here is from genome assembly GCA_033992175.1 of Spiraea crenata. Classification (NCBI taxonomy): domain Eukaryota; kingdom Viridiplantae; phylum Streptophyta; class Magnoliopsida; order Rosales; family Rosaceae; genus Spiraea; species Spiraea crenata. The sequence continues at coordinate 64,969 of JAVBHV010000084.1, read as the reverse complement.
CCCCCCCCCTCCTTCTTTTTTTTTCTTTTTCTTTTTTTTTTTTTTTTTTTCCTCCCTTTTCCCTCCCTTTTTTTTTTTTCTTTTCTCCTCCCCCTTTTCCCCTAAAAAAAAAAAGAAAAAAAACTAACCCAATAAACAGAATTAAGTGTAAACCACTCCAACTTATGCCAGAGCATGATACCTTCCCCTGTCGGTTTCTCTTCATTGAACTTTACTGCTCCGTAAAACATCAATTTTTATCTGATCTTTCGTAGAAGGGCCCAGTCGAGTCAAGTCGGTCGTATTTCAAGGTCAACTCGGGGTAATGTCTAATCTCCACTGCTATTTATATGCGACCATTGTTTTGGAATTGAAATGCGCTGTGTTTTAAGCATATATATTGGAATTGCTGTCTGCTTTAATTGTTGGGTTCTCTAAATTTACTAAGATTAGGTGATTTCTTGGGAGCCAAATTACCTTGAAGATATTGTTTTCTTGTTCTCTAGAGTTTGGTGTTGGTTTTTGTTTTGTAATCATGGCAGTGGATTCAGTTGGAATGGGTGCTCCTGGAGCAACATTTCAGGTGTTGTCTGATGAAGTCATGGCAGTGAAGGAGGAGACTAGCACGTTTGAACCCCTCCTCGAGGATATCAAAACTAGGCTGGACTCTTTAAAGCCACTGATAGAAGGGATTGAAAAATACAATTGCTCAATTGAAGTACTGCAGAAATTGACAGTGAAAATGGAGGAGGGGGTAGATACTGTTAACATGTGCTGTGAAATTGGCCTGTGAAGCTGTTGGAGGAAGTCCAAATACACCAACAGGCTTCGTACATTGGGCAAAGCCCTTGGACGACTGCTGAGTGTGTTGGAACTGCAGATGTGGAGGGATGTGAAGGAGACTCTGAAGGATACATTGGCATCCTTGAGGGATATGCAGACGGTGCTGCATCAAATCAATGGAAGCTTGGTGATGCTAAGGCAACCTGAAATAGTTGAAAGTTGGTCTGCAGTGCCTCCTGAACCTCCCTCGTTTACAGTGGGGTTGGATGGGCCTTTGAAGGAGGTGAAGATGAAGCTTCTGAAAGATGGGGTGTCAATGCTTGTGGTGACTGGTCCTGGAGGATTTGGGAAAACCACACTGGCGAAAATGTTTTGTCATGATCAAGAAGTTCAAGGTATATCAACTTCCTCTATTCTTCTGATTGGTAAAGTAGATGTACTTCCTAATTGAAAAGTGAAATACTGAGAGATACCTACCTTGTTTTAGTTGTAATACCGAAATTCTTTAGCAGTGTTCATCAGTTTATGCTGTACTTACCTTCATGTCAAGCCGCCAATGATAATGATGCCTTGCTGGACTGAAAATTTATGTCAAGCTTGTGGTTTGAACAGTGAGTTAAAAGAGGCCCAAGTCTCATTTTCTGCAATATACTTCGCCACTTCTCGTTGATAGGTAGTATTAGTTAAGATGAAGATTGTATAACTTCATGACTGAGATGTACCTTCTTATTGGGTGACTAATTTCTTACTAGTTGCATAAGTTAGCCTTGGAGTAAGACCGGGATATTCATTTCTATAACTTCACCAGTTGTGTATGTTGTTTTTGTTTGTGCAAGTTGCAGACAGATATATATTCGACCTTTTTAGTGACACCTTTCTTTGTGTTGTTTTTGGATAGATGCATTCCAGAACAATATCCTATTCTTGAATTTTTCGAAAAATCCCAATTTGGACCTTATCGTACATCAACTATATCAATGGAAAGGTTGCGATGTGCTTAATTTCACAAACGAAGAGATGGCAGTTAGATATTTGCAACAATTTCTGAAGGAAACCCGAAAAAATCCTTTACTGTTTATCCTGGATGATGTTTGGTCAGGATCAGTATCCCTTCTTGAGAAATTTGATCGATTCAAAATGTCAAATTACAAGATTTTGGTAACATCAAGATTTGAATTTCGAGGATTTGGTTCTCCGTATCATTTGGAACCGTTGAATAATGAAGATGCAAGGGCGCTTTTTCATCATTCAGCATCCTTGGAGGATAAGAGCTCTTGTGCTTGGGAAAATATTTCGAGAAAGGTAATTTCTTTGTCTGCAAAGCACAAAATATTACATATGTGCTTATTGGGAATATCCAACTGCAGGTAGTAGAGTGCTGTAAGGGATTTCCACTCGCCATTACTGTGGTTGGAAGATCACTTTGTGGACAGCCTATAGAGATCTGGATGAAAAGAGTTAAAGACTGGTCTAAAGGTTCTATTTTTGATTCTGAAACTGCTTTGCTTGATAGCTGTCAAAGTAGCTTAGATGCCTTAGATGAAAGAGATGCTATCCTCCGGGAATGTTTTATGGACCTTGCTTCATTTCCCGAAGACCAAAGTATTCCAGCTGCTGCTCTCATTGATATGTGGGCAGAGTTGTACGAGCTAGATAAAGACGTTTTGACGATTGCGAATCTTTACGAACTCAGAAAGAGGAACTGTGCTAGTCTTGTAGTCACAAAGTACGTAGGCTGTTCCTTGTCTACTAATGTCACCCTTCTTTTTGTTTTTATTAGTGAATAGATGCTGCTCAAAGTATTTTATTCAAAGTATCTTATGAGAAAGTGGGTTTTGATCATAACCAGGAATGAGAAGATAGAGGCGGATGGCTACTACACTGACCACTTTGTTACTCAGCATGGTATACTTCGAGAGTTGGCCATCCATCAGGCGAGTAAGGAACCAATAGAACAGAGAAAAAGACTGCTCATTTTTTTTTTTTTTTTTTTTTTTTTTTTTTTCTTTTCGTTCCCTTCAAATTTGCTTGAACTGTAGTATTTCATCGGATTTCAATTTTTTCATTTTTTTTTTTTTTTTTTTTTTTTTTTTTTTTTTTTTTTTTTCTTTCCTTTCCTTTCCTGTTTATAGCTCATAGACATATATGAAGACAAACTTCCTAAGTGGTGGACAGAACAAAAATATCAGCCTGTCAAGGCTCGACTGTTATCTATTTCAACAGGTTGTTCCATCGTTCTCCCTTTAGCAAATAAACTCACATGCAGACATGCACGTGCATTCTTGCACATACATTTAGTCCCATTTAATTTCTCCCCAGACTCATCTTTATAAAATATTGCTTGCAGATGGAGGGTTCTCAGCAAAATGGCACAATATGCAGCTACCGGAAGCAGAGGTTCTAGTTCTGAATTTTCAAAACAAAAACTATGCCATGCCCGAATTTGTTGGGAAAATGGATAAATTAAAGGTTCTAATAGTCACACACCGTGGTCACTTACCTGCTGAGGTAGATAATTTTCAATTACTTGGTTCGTTATCAAATCTTAAGAGAATTAGGTTGGAACAAGTTTCAGTTCCTTCCATAAGCAAGAACATCAAACAGTTGAAGAGTTTACAAAAGATGTCTCTATTCATGTGTCATATTGGTCAAGCTTTTTGTAAAGATTCTGTGCAAATTTTAGCTGCGTTGCCAAACCTAGTTGAAATGAACATAGATTATTGCCCTGATCTGGCAGAATTGCCGGCTGAGCTGTGTGATCTTAATAAGCTTAAGAAGCTGAGCGTCACCAACTGTCATAAGCTATCCGCCTTGCCCAAAGAGATTGGTTTGCTTGCCAATTTAGAGGTATTGAGGCTTAGGTCATGTGCAAACATTTCAGAATTGCCAGGCTCAATTAGGAACCTTAAACAGTTGAAATTTCTTGACATTTCCAGTTGCTTCAGCATTAAGGAGTTGCCTGAACACATTGGTGAAATGTACAGTTTAGAAAAGGTCAACATGAGTCAATGCTCAAGATTGCAAGAACTGCCTCCATCAGTTTCGAATCTTGAGAACTTGAAAGTTGTGATATGTGACGAAGAGACAAAAGATCTGTGGGATCCCTTCTTATCCTTTCTCAGAAACATACACATAAAAGTGGTCAAAGAAGATATCAACCTAAATTGGCTCCAGAAGCTTCCATCTTGAGACCATGTTGGAGCAACATCTGCTGTGTGAATTATGATTAATGCGTGTCTGCCTGTTTACCTTAGTCTCCTTTCTTCTATGTTTTGTGTGTTTGTACTTTGTAAGTAACATGAAATACTGCAGTGTAAAACCAGTGTATTATATAATACCATGTAATAAAAAAGGCATTTTGCCAAGTTTTCTTGGTTATTGACTAGTGTTATAGAGTCAACTTCAATTTATTAATTGATTTATTATGTCAATGTGGCCTGTTGGGAAGCTTCATTCAGGCTTTTCTTACATTGGAAGACGAAGACCTCTACCCAGAATCTTTTTATATGGAATATGAATGCACTATTTATTCTTTGCTGATCTTTTCTTGGCAATGACCAAGAAGGTGACAAAAGCAAATAGAATCATGTACTCTTTATTCTCTTTTAGGCTTCCAAACTTATCTTAGGAGTTAAGAGTCTCTTCTTTAGTTTCCAATTTAAATCTGTCAAGCTATTTTCTCTCTTGTTTCAGAAGTTCAGATTGAAACTAATACAAATTTCATAGTTGAGTGGTTGTCATTATGGAAGTTGTGACTGCGGTAATCATAGGACCTGCAGTGGAGCAGCATTCGAACTGTTGTTTGCTGCCGCCATAGAAGCGCATAAGACAGCTAGCATGTTTCCAGCACACCTCAGAGATCTTACCTCCACGCTAGAGTCTTTACAACCACTGATGCCACAGACAGAACAGTCTGGCACCAACTCAGTTTCTGAAACTTATACAACAATGATGGAGCAAGGCAAGAAGATGGTTGAAAGATGCAACAAGGTTCGTCCCGGGGTGCTAAACTTGCTGAAGAGGCGTAGATATGCCACCAAAATCCGTACATTGGATAAGTCTCTTCAGAGACTCTTACATCTGCTGAATGTGCAGTTAGCAACCAATGCACCTCAAAATCCAAATCCAAATCTGATTACAGATTGGTGCACAGTACCTCCACTTCCATCGGTTACAGTTGGATTGGATATGCACATAGAGGATCTGAGGATGAAGCTCCTTAAAGATGACGAGGTGTCAATGCTTGTGCTCACTGCCCCCGGAGGATGCGGGAAAACAACTTTGGCAAAAATGTTTTGCCATGATCAAGAAGTGAAAGGTATCTGCAGATCGATTTGATGATATCAGTTTCTGTTTGTTCTTTTAATTGGTAATGTTTTAGCATAATCTTATTTGCAACTGTGGTATTCGTATAACAGTAGACGTCTTTACATGACCTTATGATGATAATTTTCTTGTGTGTACATGGCTAGATAAATACAAGGACAACCTCTTCTTTGCCAAGGTTTCAACTAAGCACAGCTACGTTGTTGTACGAGAACTGTGTCAACATGCGGCATTCCCAATACCTGATTTACCAAATGATGCAATTGCATTTAACTGGCTAGAAAGATTTCTGATGTCGGAAACAGGACAAAATCCTTTACTGTTGGTCTTAGATGATGTCAAGTCTGTATCGGAATCCCTGCTTTACAAGTTTCATGAATTGAAAAGGCCAAATCTCAAGATTTTGGTTACTTCAAGATATCATTTTCCAAAGCTTGGGCTTCCGTATTATTTAGAATCATTGACTGATGAAGATGCAATGGTTCTTTTCCATCGTTCAGCATTCCTACCAAATACGAGTTCTAACATACGCGAAGATCTTCAAAAAGAGGTAATCTGTCAGTTTGGAAATCACGCATATGTTTATTTATGGATCATACATCAATGGATACTTGCTTGTGCACTAGAATAAGACTAAATAAAAGTGAATAGTAGTTTGATCATTTACTCGTCTTGATGATATCATTGATAAGATTTTGAGAAGGTTGACATTTCGGTCTGTAACTCAAATATTAATCGACTTCAGTGACACCAATTGAACTGCAGATAATAAAGTGCTGTAAGAGATTTCCACTTGCCATATCAGTGGTAGGAATGTCACTTCGCAATCAACCTATAGCGAAATGGAACATAAAACTGATGGAACTGTCTAGAGGTTCTTCTATTCTTGATTCAGAGAAATGTCTGCTTTCTCACCTCAAAAGTTGCTTAGATGATTTGGATAAAGGAATGGCAACTGTCAAGGATTGTTTCATGGACCTTGGTTTATTTCCTGAAGACCAAAGAATCCCTGTTGCCGCCCTCCTTGATATGTGGGCAGAGTTATATGAGGGAGCTACTGATAATGAGTCCATGATGAACCTCTACGAGCTCACCACCCGCAATTTGGCCAATCTTGTAGTCACAAGGTATGCATGCTTCTGTGCCTTTCCTCTTGTACAACATTTTCACCTGAACATTTTTTTTCCCGAATTGCTGCCTCTAGCAAGTAATCTGCTATTGCATATGAATGTGTTTCAGAAATTCTTCTATAAAACTAAAATTTGATCATCACCAGGAATGAAGATCTGGATGGATATTATAGTGAACACTTTGTTAGCCAGCATGATGTGCTTAGACTGTTATCAATCCATGAGAGTGGTCAAGACCAGCTTGGACAGAGACAGATTATAGACATATGTGGGAATGAGCTTCCAAAGTGGTGGACAGAAAAAAAGCACAAAGCGAAGAAGGCTCGTGCAGTATCTATCTCTACGGGTTAGCTTTATCTCTCTTTCTTTACAAAAATAGATACGTATGCACTAAGGCACGCACACACACGGACACAAAGGTGCGATTAGAACTGTTAAATTAGTTTGTCCCCATACTCACATCCTATGGCACATTGTTCACAGACGAAGAGTTCTCAGCAAAGTGGCACAACATGGATCTACCAAATGCCAGGGTTCTAGTTTTGAATATTCAGACAAAGAACTACGCCTTACCCAAGTTCTTGAAGAAAATGCGCAAGTTGAAAGTTCTAATTGCCACAAATTATGGTTTCTCACCTGCTGAGTTAAGTAATTTCGAGCTACTGGGTTCTTTATCTAATCTGAAAAGAATAAGATTAGAGCGAATTTCAATTCCTTCGATAATCAAGAACAACATTCAGTTGAAGAGGCTAAAGAAGATATCTTTATTCATGTGTAACGTTGGTCAAGCTTTTAGCAGTTCGTCCATCCTAATTTTAGAGGTATTTCCATGCCTAGAGGAATTGAACATTGACTATTGCAATGATTTGTTGGAATTGCCGGCAAAGCTCTGTGATCTTACCCACCTAAAGGTTCTTAGTATCACTAACTGTCATAAGCTATCTACCTTGCCTGAAGATATAGGAAAGCTGGTTAACTTAGAAGTCTTGAGGCTAAGGTCTTGTACAGCGTTGGTAAGGCTTCCAGGCTCGGTTGCGAACCTCTCTAAGTTGCACTTTCTTGACATATATAGTTGTTTCAGCATTAGGGAGTTGCCTGAAGACATTGGTAAAATGAGTGGCTTAAGAAAAATCAACGTGGGACAGTGCACAGGACTGGAAGTGCTGCCTCCATCAGTTTTCGATCTTGATCAGCAGTTGCAGAATGTGTTATGTGACGAAGCAGGGATAAGTTTATGGGGGTGGTCATTTGGACCAAAAAATCCGGATCGTATCGATACCATACTATCAAAATACCGGTTGACTAAAAAGTCAACGGAACTGGAACTGGAATCGGACCGTACCGGAAAAAATCGGGTTGGGACCGGTATCAATTTTGGGATCTCTATCAAGATCACAAGACCAAGATCAAAAGCGTCCTATGTCTCAATTCACAGCGAGTCTCCCTTACCACTAACACTTGGACTTCAATCCAAAATGTCAATTACATGGCTCGCACAGCCAACTTCATCGATGATTGATGGAATTTGCATAAAAGGGTCCTTCATTTCTGTCAAATTACCAATCATAAGGGCGAGTCTATTGGGAAGCTTGTAGAGAAGTGTTTACGTGAATGGGGGCTGTCAAAAGTATTTGCAATCACACTTGACTATGCTTCCGCTAATGATGGTGTCATTCGGTATATGAAAAGGCAATTGGGGCATTGGAATACTCTTATTGAACCTCTGGGGTTGTGTTTGGTTCTATTTAATTATTGTTTTAAGTTCCGAAATGGGTTTTTCCTAGGGCTGGGCGTGGTGTGGTTTGGTGCGGTTTAGGGGTAAAACCGTAAACTACACCATTCTATGCGGTTTAGAAAAATCTCAAACCAAAACCAAACCACTCACTAGCGACTTCAAGCGGTGCGGCTAACCGCAATTTGCGGTGTGGTGCGGTTTGGTTTGACTTTTTTATACATTCTCCAAATTCTATAATTCATAAATACATATCACAAGTAATTCTTTATATTTCAAGATCAAAATTCATCACCAAAACTTATCATTTTAAACGTATCAAGCAATTGTCCTCACAACCACGCTACAAAACAAAAATCCCAATACCAAAAAATCTAAAAGATATTAACTATAAAGAAAATAGATGTCTTCTTCAAGGCAAAATCATATTCCATTTGCTCATTTTCCAATCTTCAACAGCATATCATCCTCATGAGCGATGACTTTACATATCTGACATAAAAAAAAATGATAGAATTAGTATAATGGATTCATCAAATGTTCAACAATTAGTAATGAATACACATACATGTTGCATGCACTTGTTGTGATTATGTTTTACATGCTGCAGACCAAATTGGTCAACTAGAAAAGTATATGTAAATTTAAATCAAAACTAGCTGCAGACAAAGGTGAATATATAAGTACTAGAGCAATTGGAAAAGAACAATTCAAACAAGGTTGATTAACAAATGGCAAATACCTCTGCTTTTCCAAAGATGGGGAACGGCTGCTAAGGGTGAGAGACGGCGTGAGAATAGAATGGAGTTTGTGTAGGACTTCAAAAGAAAACTTCTTACTAAGTAGGGTTATTAGGGTTGGGTTTTGATTACTTGTGGACGATGCATGATAACACAATTATAACTAATACAAATATGATATATATTAATATTTAATATAGGTTATTAATTATTAATATTGCGGTGCGGTGCGGAAAACCGCGGTTTTTAATATTTATGAACCACAAGTCGCACCACTATAAGCGGTGTGGTGCGGTTTTACAAGTCATTTGTCCAAAAAAAAAAAAAAAAGCCAAACCACACCGCACCACGTGGTTTGGTTCGGTTGGTTTTGCGGTTTTTTGGTTTGGTTGCCCACCCCTAGTTTTTCCTACATTGGTCACAAGTTGACATATGTGTTTGTGAATTATAGAAAGGACCTGGCAAACCAAGGTGTCGATAATTGCAGAGCAGATCAACAAGGGATGCTTCACTTTCAGACAAGATGCTAGCTATATTATATTCTATGACAATCATCAGGTCAGGAGTCCTTCAATGTTTTGGTCATAAAATTTTTTATTCCTTTTTTACTCTATTATCATCCGGTGATGTATGGATGTAGGCTTAGTAAGTAACCAGAGGATAATTTCTGGAGAATGTCTTTGGTCTTTCTTTTGCACTTCGTTATCATGAGCTCACATTTATGTTGACCTCCTGTTTATGTGTTAGTTGTGATTGAAATTCTTGGACTAAGTCGAGTCCTATATGTTGATTCATGGTTACATACGGTTAGAATAAGAATTGTGCGAGTAAAAAAATGCAAATGTTCTATACCAGCTCTCTATTTCATGATGTTCTCGATTACTTGCTGCAATAAAGTGACTTTCTTTTAGACAGGCTATAGCAGCATGGTTGATTTTAAAAAAATTGGGACCGAATTTGTCTAATAGAAGAAAATGTCTCATAACCTTTTACATATCAATTTGCCTTCCTTTCTTTATTACAACTTTCTACATATTTGGTGCTGTTTTTGAAAACCCGCGGCTTCAGTCTCATGTGCATGTTTATTTTGTATTTCTCATTTCGTAACATTATAGGGATGCTTTAGTGGATATACAGAGGCAGTTAGTGTTTGTGTTTCTTTCATTACTTCATTAGGTTTTCTTCTCTAATTTTGGTCAGGATCTATTCATTAGTCTACGGTTTCATTGGTCTTTCAATTTGATTTTGCTTTCTGATTGCTTCTAATAGTCTCTTTTTCTTCAACTATCCAAGTTATTGATTTGGTTTCTCTAATATGCATATTTCTTTTACTTACTGATTGAATGAATGAAGGATACCATTGCTTTGTACAGGTTGAGGCAGCTCCGGTTGTAATCATACAGGAGCAGAGGAGAAGATGAGAATGGACAACAACAACAACAACAACAACAACAACAACAAAGCCTTTTCCCACTAGGTGGGGTCGGCTGAATGAATCCGTACACGCCACTGCGTTCGATCATGTGTATTATCTTCCGTTACCCCTAGGTACTCCATATCTCTTCTTAGGGTATCCTTCCAAGTCTTCTTTGGTCTTCCTCTACCTCTTTTTCCCTGAACCTCTAACTCAGGGACCCCTCTTCTAACCGGAGCATCCGTCGGTCTTCTAGTCACATGCCCAAACCACCTTAACCAGTTCTCCCTCATCTTATCCCCAACTAGGGCGACTCCAACTTTCGCTCTAATGTCCTCGTTTCTAATCCTGTCCATCCTCGTGTGCCCACACATCCACCGCAACATCCTCATCTCCCCTACGCTCATTTTGTGTTCATGTTGTTGTTTGACTGCCCAACATTCTGTGCCATACAGTAGTACTGGCCTTACTGCTGTCCTATAGAATTTTCCCTTGAGCTTTCGTGGTATCCGACGATCGCACAGGACACCCGATGCACTCCTCCACTTCATCCATCTTGCTTGTATCCGATGGTTGAGATCCTTCTCTAGATCTCCGTTCTTTTGTAGGATCGATCCAAGGTAGCGAAAACATTCGCTCTTTGGTATTTCCTGGTTGAGCTTCCCGCCAAAGGTTGAGCTTCGCGTTTACTCCCTCCTGGGTCTCATCTATCAGCACTATATCGTCTGCAAACCGCATGCACCAGGGGATATCCCCTTGAATATGTCTCGTCAACTCATCCATTACCAATGCGAAATGATATGGGTTTAGTGCTGAACCTTGGTGTAGCCCTACAGTGATGGGAAAACTCTCTGTTTGCCCTTCATGTGTTCTTACCGCCGTACTCGCTCCATCATACAAATCTTGTATTACCTGGATGTAAGCTACTCGTACTCTCTTCGTCTCCAAGATCTTCCAAAGAATGTCTCTTGGGACTCTATCATATGCTTTTTCTAAGTCTATAAAAACCATATGCAGGTCTTTTTTCATATCCCTATATCTTTCCATTGTTCTCCGCACGATATGAATAGCTTCCATGGTTGAGCGCCCTGGCATGAACCCAAATTGATTGTCTGACACTCTTGTCTCCTTCGTCAATCTATGCTCAATTACTCTCTCCCAAAGCTTCATTGTATGACTCATTAGCTTAATACCTATGTAGTTCCATGCAGTTTTGTATGTCTCCCTTATTCTTGTAAATGGGCACCAGAGTGCTTTGTCGCCATTCATTTGGCATCTTCTTCGTTTTCAAGATCTCATTGAAAAGCCTTGTGAGCCACATTATACCCTTCTCCCTTAGCACCTTCCATACTTCGATTGGTATATCATCGGGGCCCATTGCTTTCCTTTGCTTCATCTTTTTCAAAGCTTCACCAACTTCTTCCTTGCTGATTCGGCGATAAAAGAAGTAGTTTCTACACTCTTCTGAGTTGCTCAACTCTCCCAAGGTGACGCCTCTCTCGTGTCCTTCATTGAAAAGGTTATGAAAATAAGCTCTCCATCTATCTTTAACCTCCTTCTCCCTAACTAGCACATTCCCGTGCTCGTCCTTGATGCACCTCACTTGATTCAGGTCTCTTGTCTTTCTTTCTCTGGCCCTGACTAGTTTATAGATACCCAATTCTCCTTCTTTGGTATCTAACGGCTTATACAACTCGTCGAAGGCCGCTTTCTTCGCTTCGGCTTGCTTCGCCTCCTTCTTCGCAGTTCTATACCTTTCTATGTTTTCGTCTGTTCTATCCTTATAAACCGCCTTATAATAGTCCTTTTTCGCCCTAACCTTCACATGCACCCCTTCTTTCCACCACCAAGATTCTTTTTGGTACGGAGCAAAACCCCTAGCCTCACCTAAGACCTCTTTCGCAACTGCTCGGATGTGGGTCGCCAACGAGTCCCACATTTGGTTAGCATTCCCTTGCATCTCCCAGGTACCTTGTGCAAGGACCCTTCCCTTGAAGACTATTTGCTTTTCCCCTTCATATTCCACCATCTTGTTCGTGGACATTGTGGAGCCTTGTTCTTCTTCCAATAGCTTCTGATATGTACATCTATAACCAGCAGGCGATGCTGGCTTGCTAGGCTCTCTCCCAGTATAACTTTGCAATCCTTGCAGGTTATACGCTCTTCCTTCCTCATTAAAAAGAAATCTATTTGTGTTTTTGCCGACCTGCTCTTATAGGTGATTACATGTTCTTCCCTTTTCTTAAAGAACGTGTTGGCTACAAAGAGATCATATGCGAGTGTGAAATCCAAGATGGTTTCCCCTTCTGCATTCCTCTCTCCGTAGCCATGTCCCCCATGATAACCCCCATAGCTGCCCGTCTCTGAACGGACGTGTCCATTCAGGTCTCCTCCGATCACCAACTTCTCCGTTCTGGGGATTCCTTGGACTACTTCTCTCAGTTCTTCCCATAATTTCTCCTTCAAGCTTCTATCTAGCCCCACTTGGGGTGCATAGGCACTAATCACATTTAAGATCTTTTGTCCAATCAAGATCTTAACTGCTAAAATTCTATCTCCCTTCCGTTGGACATCTACTACACCTTGTGATAACTGCTTATCTAGGATAATGCCAACTCCATTCCTTCCGCTATCTACACCCGTGTACCACAAGCTTGAACGCTGTGCCTTCTAAACCTCTAGCTTTATTACCACCCCATTTTGTTTCTTGGAGACACATGATGCTTATCCTTCTCTTCTTCATCACTCCCACCACCTCCATATATTTGCTAATTAGGGTTCCTATATTCCAAGTTCCCAGGCGTGCTCTACTCTCCCGTCCCCTACCATCCTGTCCTATTTGCCTTGGTGTCCTCCATCTAGTGAAGTTATTGTCCTTCCTTTGCGTGTCCTAGGTGAAGTTGCTTGCAGCAGAAGCTTCAAGCTGACTTCTTGTGGAGTTGTTCAAAAGGAAGTTTTTCTTATGGCCCCCTTGCTTGTTTAACACTGTATCGGGGTGCTGTTGGAGATACAGCGGCCCTTGCCCACTTATCACTGCGTTCGGACCACACAGCGCGTCACTTACGGGTAACGACCTAGCTTTAGCGCATATATGTTTAGGATTCATTCGCATGTGGATTCGACAAAAATCTTGGTGCCGGTTGTCGACTACCTGACGCACCACCCCCTCCTCCTTTATCCGAGCTTGGGACCGGCAGTGTAAGGTTTAGGGTACCCTAAACCCTACCCAGGCGGAGTTAAGATGAGAATGGACATAGTAAAATAAAAATATGGTCGAGGTTGCTATTGTTTTGAAAATTCTGTGCAAACTATACAAGCCAAATGACAAATGACAAGTGACAAGAACCAAGAAAATGGCTGAGCTCTGTTCTATCATTTTAACTTGATTTTGCTCTGTTTTATCTCAGGCAATCACACATCTAACATACACTAAGCTCTGTCATAAACTTCACTATATCTTGGCATTCCAAATGTTATATCCTATTAATTCTTTTGTTTATATGAAAACTTAAAACAGCAATAAACCTTAGTATTCTTTTCTCTTTTGACATAACAGCTTTTAAGGTTGAAGATTTAGCTTATTAATAAAGCTAGCTCAGAAATGTTGTAAACCTCCTATATGCACACACAATTCCAATTTTTACCATCTTCCATGTTTACCTAACACTAACTTACATTATTTGCCCATTGTGATCATCAAATGCTATTTAGCTTCCAAACTAATTGATTGCATTCTCTTATCATCTGTTCCAGTTTCCACATCCCAATTATAGTTTACACTTTTTACCCTATTTTCAGAGGTCGCACTTGGTGTGATTGGCAAGTGCCTTCGCCCATGAGCGGTAGGTCTCGGGTTCGAGACTTAGGAGCAGCCTCTCCATAAATGGGGGTAAGGCTAGCCGACATCCACCTCTCCCAGACCCTGTGTAAAGCGGGAGCCTTGTGCACTGGTGACGACCTTTTACTTTTTACCCTATTTTCCCAATTCATGTCCACTTACATTTTCCCTTTGTTTTCTTCATACTTTCCAGCAAACTCAAGACTCCAAAACAACAGTCGATCAAATCACCTGCTAAACAAAGCTCTACACCAGCGGACTTACATATTTATAAGGGTATTTAGCCGATTTGCCCCCTCAACTTGTACGCTACTTTTGATTTGCCCCCTTAACTTGCACTTTAGAAAATTAACCCCCTTAACTTACATTTTTAACCAATTTCCCCCCTTCCGTTTAAATTAACTAAATTGGTAGTTAAAAAAGCCCACGTGACCTGCACGTGGGGGCATTTATGTCAAAATGTTACTTCATCCCTTTGGGTTCCTTTTGTTTCTCAGAAAACTGGGGGAGGAAATGGATTTCCATCAGTTGAAAGATTGAGACTTTATCAATGGAATCCAATCAGCTCCCAGATGGCCAAACAGCTCCCCGCCGCAGCCACCAACGGCCCCGCCCACCTCCTCCGCATCTATTCCTCCCTCCACCAAGCCCATCACCACCTCTCCAATTTCCTGTCCGCACCCCACCAAACTCTGCCGCCCTAGCGACAGACCTCCCTCTCATCTGCCACCGGTAACGAGCCGATGGAAGTCGGAGACGGCGGTGGAGATTGTGACGAGGGGGGCTAATTCCGAGGACATGGTTGATATGATTGAGGAGCGGATGAGAGATTGTTTTATAAATAACAAGCGGCCCAAGAGGCGGCTCTCGCCGTCTGCGGTTGCGGTGGCGGTGGCGGATGAGAGGCGGTGATGGGGATGTCGGGGGTTTGAAGGATTATTTTGATGCTCATGGATCAAAGTTGAGGGCTTTGGAGCTTGTGTACCACTTCCATGGGTGAGACCAGAGGAGTTCAATCTACTTGCAGTGAGTTTTGTTCATTCATTGTCTTTTTCGATTTGGAACAAGGTTGTCTAAAATGTGTGGTGATTTCATTTCGCAATGCAATGCTTGTAAATGGGTTGTTTTTCTTGACATGGATTTCGGGTTTGGGTTGCCGAAGAAACAAAGGAGAAAGAGTGCATGCTTTGGTGTTTTGTTTAGTGAACTTGTTTGGCTTCCAAGATGTGAACATTCGTATTGAAAACGTGTTCTTGCTGTAATTTTATGATTTGGGTTGTGGTCTATTGAACCAATCAAGATTACTTTTTTGATTCATTTTTTGGGGAATGTGAACATGCGGCGGAGAACGAGAATTGGATTGGGAAATCCATTTCCTCCCCCAGTTTTCTGAGAAACAAAAGGAACTCAAAAAGATGAAGTAACATTTTGACAGAAATGCCCCCACGTGCAGTCACGTGGTCTTTTTTAACTGTCAATTTAGTTAATTTAAACGGAATGGGGGAAATTGGTTAAAAATGTAAGTTAAGGGAGTTAATTTTCTAAAGTGTAAGTTAAGGGGGCAAATCAAAAGTAGCGTACAAGTTGAGGGGGCAAATCGGCTAAATACCCTATTTATAATGTATTTACAATGCTATAAACAAACAGCAGTTGAAAACTACCAAACTTTTGTCTAATGTTGTATTAATTGTTTGAAAGGTGCTTGCATTGTTAATATATAATCAATGTTTTAAAGCACCATGTATAATCTAGGGCTGGCATTTTGGACTGAAAACTGAAATCGAACCGATTTTTTACTGAATCGAAATGAACCAAACCAATATTCGGTAATTAAAACCGAACCGATATGTGTAAATCATGAAAAAATAATTCACCAAAGCCTCCATGGTGGTTCGGACATCCAACCTCTAGCTTCGGTGGATTGCCATAAGCCACTGTGGCAGCATAAGATTGGTGATAAAAAGGTTATTTTCTTATTTTTAATGGCTTTTGAATGTCATCACCATTCATCCAAAACCCAAACTCATCTCAACCATTAAAACCAAACTCTCATATCAAATCCAAGGGTCCAAAAAAACCCTAACTTTATAAACCCTATCCTGCCCACCCGCAGCTTCATCACCCAACACTTTCACCTTTGCTTTCTCTGACATTTCTCTGCATACAAAACAAAACCCACGCCTCCCCACCACTACTTTCCTCTCACCTTCCTCTCACATTTTTCTGCAAATAAAACCCACACATCCAACCCCACCCCACCACTTTCCTCTCAATCTCTGCAAACAAACCTACATCCCATAATCAAACAAGCTCGTCATTCTTTCTTCTTCTTCCTCCCCATCTTCATCCTCCGCGCCACAGCAAATCAA
Source organism: Spiraea crenata (assembly GCA_033992175.1). Taxonomy (NCBI): domain Eukaryota; kingdom Viridiplantae; phylum Streptophyta; class Magnoliopsida; order Rosales; family Rosaceae; genus Spiraea; species Spiraea crenata. The sequence continues at coordinate 48,658 of JAVBHV010000084.1, read as the reverse complement.
ATTCTTCTCTGTAGCAATCGAGGCTTGCATATCATTTGTTGTGTTTAGTGATCTAATCTTTGTACATTGAGTTTATTGTATTTTTTTTTTCTGTATTTCTCATTGTGTTTGTTGATCATCTGAAATTTTGGAACAAATTCATGTTGAATATCCAGCACACAAACTTGGTTACAGAATACACTAGGAAGGGTGCCCGTGGCAGTAATGCCACGGGTTTGAGAGCGCTAGAAAGTGTTATATAATCAAGGTTGTAGTTTTTCAAGATAGTTTTATGTAGCTAAAGACTATGAGGAAATTTTATTCACATAGTTTAGGGTATCAAACATTAAATCCAAGGTTTTGTACTTTTGTCCACGTTGGTGATCGGCGTTGTCTTCATTTTCAGGGGTATGCATTCATTTTGATGATTTATGCTGCGGTCAGAGTCTATTGCCTGCTTTGCTTGTTTCTTTGTGTAAAATTGGGCTAGATTTGAAACAGAAGGAAAGCCAGAAAATGAGGGAAAAGAAAAGTATGTAATTGAAAACATGCATTGATTGCATAATATATGTAGGCTGTATACCCATGCGGTGCTGTGGGTTTTCTCAATAGGTTGGAAAAGCTGGAGATAAGTAAAGATAAGATGTATGATACAATAGCGATTAAAAAGTATATGATACACATTGCTTGGTATGTTAAAACAGAGGCACATTTTAACATTGCAGGCAAGTTTGCAAAAAGTATTATACATCATTTAGCAAAAATGGGTTATCGCTGCTGCTACAGAGGTCAGAGGTCGTGAGTAGCAAAAACATTACATCATCCAGCAAAAAATATTGTTTGGTAGAAGTTCCTTCTTCATGGTTGATGATCTTCCTACAGTGGTCTTTTCCTTGAGGTTGGCTTTGCTGGGAAATATGTACAAACTCAAGTAAAAGTAGTAGTAATAAAAATGTACATTTTAGTATTACCATAGTAAGGTTTGTACTGAATGTTAGCAGAAGAGTTAGTTTCATATTGAATTTAGGTGTGCATGTATTTTTTGTTTTCCGTTGCACTGGAATGCAAGTGTACATTTAACTGCATAGCGAAATGTAAACTAATTATACAGCTAGGCTTTGCCATGGTCGGTTACTTTATTTGACTTGGTTTAAGTGCAAAGCAAATTGGGGGGCTCTGTTTCAGATTCACACTGACGGTTAATAAGTGTGGAAATTCTAAGAAGTAATTTCCGATGTGTAATGGAGGTAATGATTGAAGGCAGCAAAAAGTGGGTAGGTAAAAGATACCAACTCTATAAAGGTTGGCAATAGAAGCGAAGTAAAAGATTAAAATTGTGACAAACCTGGAAAAACAGTCGCATATAGTATTTGATTGCTATATGATTATTTTGAATTCAAGTGGAACCTTGGTCATCAAACATGGCTTCTAGTAGAAGATGACTTCTGAGCAAACTTGCTTTCTTTGTGCCAAACTGGAACTAAAAAAAATTTAGTCTGCTATAACACTTTAAAAATACTTTTTTCTTACACTGAAAACCAATCAATTTAGCCTCTATTGCATCTTTTTCCTTTGCAATGCAATTAGTAGTAAGCCAGCTAACAACAATTATTATGCAACCTCTATTAAAAATAGGAATTGTTAACTAACCTGTTTTGCAACAACAGAACAAAACCAACAGATACAAAGTGAGTAGTAGCCGTAAAAAGCAGTGAAAGAGCACCTACAAAACATGAGAAGACAGCAGGGTTCAGAGAAAAGCGTAAGGAACAATAAACTGATAAAAACTGAAGACAAAGAACAACAAATACAAAGAACACCAGATTGTTACATATACAACAAAAATGATTGGCAGCTCTCTAAATGAGATTAAACAATCAATAAGTATACGTGGTATGAAGAAGAATATATATAAGCTTCATGACTTTGAAAAAACACAAAACTCATTCATATTGATTGACAGTATATAAATATTCTATCCAATACGTATTGTGGCTTGCTTCTTCACTATATTAACAATAGATCAGTACAAATGGATTGTGGTAATTTTGATGGAAAAGAAGACCACAAATACATAAGCTGTAATACTATGAGACTGTTTGATGTTATTCCACAGGCTCTCTGCAACACCAAAAGAAAATGCAAAGTAGTGATAATCAAATGGAACTTTTAAGGAATCGAAATTAAAAAATAATAATAATCAATCCAAATAGAAAAGAGATATCAAAGGACATGAAAATAGTCTGTATCAAACATATTTTCAATTCAATTCAATAAAAAAAAAAGCTTTCTAACTTGTGGGGTGACCAGTAAACAAACAAATACCTTATTCCGTTACATCAACAGTGTTGTTACTCTTGAAAGTGGATTTGAACAAACCTGGAAAATTGAAACCCAAACAATTGAACAAAAACGCTGAAGAAACACAAACCCAGACCAACCAAAGATAAACAAACCATATTGATGATGAAATAAAGAGGAGACCCATGAAGTTTCGACTTATCTGAAGCGGCTGTAAACAAACCTGTGTCCAAGAGGCAAGCAGAAGCAGAACTACAGCAGAGTATGCAAACAAACAAAATTACACAGAAATTAAAGAAACAAACCAAATTATACACATATCAGCAGCACTATAGAAATAAGATAGCCATGTTCAAATACCAAGTTCACTTACTAAAGTACCACAAAAAATATAGAGAAAGGAAGCGGAGGGAAAGGTCTTTTTCTTTTGGCAATCATAATTTCAATATGAACATTAAGATGCCTATGTGTTGAGAGATTACCCGATGGGTATGATAGGAGCTTTGGTCAGCTGAAGAGCTGGAAGGAGGATCTGCAGAGCAAAACAAATACCGTGTAAAATAAACCAAACCCAAAACATAATTACCATTGAATAACACACAGCGGAATTGAAAAAGCAGACAAAATTGGTTATAGCACAGCAAATACTATCTTTCATTGAGCTGTGATGGTTGAATGGTAATGGTAAAAGCAGACAAAATTAGCCATAACAGTAGTAATGGTATATCTTTTCGATCCCAAAACATAATTACCATTGAATAACACACAGCAAATACCGTTTTCTGCATTAACCATCAACCCAGAAACAAACATGCTTAATACACAAATGGAAACCTGGGTAAGCACGACCAAAACCTTTCTGGTGCAGCTCCATCGATACACCAGAACATGGCACATACAAATATGGTAATGTCTACAAATGAGCAAAACGATGCAATTTAAAATTCAAAAAATGAAAATCCAAAGTAGCAGATAACCAATAAATAAGTAACATTTTCAAAACTTTGACACTAATTTGGAACCCGGAAACAGGAAAGAAGATATAATCATTCAACGTCAATCCGAACCTCGAGCTACAATCTGACTCTATGCTGGCCGGCCGGCCGGACTGGACCCGAATACTCTTATCACCGGCACCTGATTCACCTTGCCACCTTCACAAAAATTCAACCAAAATGATTAAATTCAGCATAAAACACTCTAAAACCGTGTTTGAAGAATCGAATAGTAAGAAGATTCACTTTACTCAGACTTTCACATTTCTCGGTAGACAAACAGAACTTTCAAATTCCACAATTGAAGCTGTAAATCGTAATCTTCAGTTCAGTTGCAGGGATTATGAAGCAAAACTGAAGAAAATGAAATTCAGGTTCAATGAAGCGCACAGTAGCAGATTGAACGTACGACGTCGCTTCACGGGGTTGGGAAATCGTACCTTGGAAGCTGCGGGACGACCGGGAGAAGCAAACAAAATCGATGTGAAGAAGCGGGAGGTGCTGAGATCGATGCGAAGAAAGGGAAGGTGACGGGAGGGAGGCGGCGTAGGCGTGCGGTAGTGAGGCGACAAAGAAAAGAATTGGGGAAGCAGGAATGGAAGCCGGCCAGAAAACAGAGATAAAAATTGAATTCAAAATATGGGTGTCTTCGAAGGCGGTGGGAATGCTTATCGCTTCCGTTCAGGATCTCTGAATTGAGAAAGAAAGTCTGCTGGGCGGCGTGACAACATGTGGAAGGAGCCATCAGAATATTTAGGAGGGTAAAAAGGGGCATTCACCGTGCAAATGGGAAACTTGGGAATTTCCGTGCTAGGCAAGGGCAGAAGCGTCCGCGCACTATAACTAAGTTACAGTGAACCAAGCAGCTGCCCAACCGAGTTTTAGTATAGGTATAATATCAAAAACCGATACCAAACGGTACCGAACCGATACAGTCGGTTTACCGAAATTTCAGATACCGAAAATACCGGTTCGGTTTCGGTTTCTATTATGCTTGAACCGAATGTTTCAGTTCGGTTCGGTACATATTGCCAGCCCTAGTAATCAATGTTTTAAAGCACCATGTTCTTCTCAGCTAATATTTTGTCAACTAAAACATGTCTTACAATATTTAACATATATCCACTCTATGTTCATATACATATGCAAACAATTTTATAACACAATGCCTTTAACCCCGCGGCAACGCGCTGGTCATTTTGCTTGTTTTGAAAGAAGAGGCATCAGTGCTTGTGCTTTCTGGTCCTGGAGGCTGGGGAAAAACTACATTGGCTAAAAGGCTTTGTCATCTACAGGAAGTCAAAGGTATATTGTATATATCGCTGCTAGTCAAAAGAATTTATACGTTGTTTTCCCCCCCCTGCGAAACGACCCGCAAAAGCGAGTGAATTTGACCAAAATACCCTTGATTGTCAAATAGTTGACTTTTGAGTCGTAAGGAATTTCATATTCAATATTGGACTTCATGCGAAGATCTTAACGATGCGATCGCGTCCGTGAAAACGGAGTCGAATTTCGAGTTGTATCGGGGCTGTAACGGATGAAAAATGATTTGTGTTTGGAGTGGGAGTGGGCTGCCACGTGCAGCATTTGTGTGGTGGTGATAGGTTCAATTTGGGTGTCGGTTTGGGGGTTTCCAGAACTGAATGGGGAGAGCTTTCCCAAATGGAGAAACCGAACTCACATAGTCGCCGAAGCCCTCACTTGCCGTCGACTCGCCGACGACCCCAATCGGAGCTCCGACTGCCTGGAGCGTCATCCCCACATCACCGTGAATCCAACCCACCAAGCTGCAAGCCCAAAAATGGCGCGGGAAGCCGTCGGCGAACCAAAACAGAGAAGCGACGTCGCGGCCTTCTCGCCGCCGTTCTCGCTGTTCCGACCACCGGTCGAGGATTCCGTCACCACCAATCGACTCATCGCATCTAAGAGAGCTTAGCATGAATTTCCAGCTCAAAAGACACAGAGGTTGGCCGCCGGTGAGAATGAACAGAATCCGAGCTTTCCTATCCTAATTCCGGCCAAACCAGGCTGAGGGTGAACGCATTCCTTGGAAATAGCACAACTGGGCCGAGCATTCTGGCGAGGATGAGGAGGACCGCCCGGTATCACTGTCAGTAAACGGGTTTCGGTTTTAAATTCATTTGAGCATGCTATATCATATTATATATATTTATAGGTTGGTAAATGATTGGTTGTTGGACGATATGCATATTGTGCATTAATGATTAGTACAGATGATGGCACACCTGAGAATCCAGTGGATTAAATTCCCAGTTGGTTCTAAGCATACGATGTTTGGGCATTGGTGGTTAAATTCCTCTTGTCTTGACATCCGGGCATGGTGGTTAAATTCCCCTTGTCCTACACACCGTCACTGGTGGTTAAATTCTCCAGGTCGGATTAGATCACGGCCGTAGGTTTATATTGTGAAAATACACAGGTATGCCTATTGTGATACCTTACTGTACTACTGCTGCATGCTCATTATAGTAAAATCTTTTACTAGGTGTTTTCAAACTATGAGGGTTATTATATTGATTTGTAAATGTTTTACACTGATTTTTATTTTCCCTGTCCACTCACCCTTGTTTTGCGCCCCCACAGGTTCTCATACTGTTGTACACCACCGAGACGAGCGGCAAGGCCCTGAGTAGCTCTAATTTATGTTACAAAGAGTAGGACTCTCTTTGTCTTTTGTGTATTTCAGACTTGTGTAAACTCTTCACTTCTGCTGTATAGAAGCTCTGATATTATGTTTACGGTTGAGTTATCGAGTTACGTCCCGTTGTTTTATCTTTCATTGTTTCTTTCGGGGTTTAAGGCTTCGTCACTCTTTGGGGGTGACGGCCGCACATCCCAGGCCCTACTTTCTAGGGCGGGGTATGTCAGTTGGTATCAGAGCTCTAGGTTTCCGATTTTCCTGTTGATTGTAGCGTTCAGTGTCATTCTTGGTCTCCTGTGTTTGGTTTCGTTAGAGCTATGCTGCTTCGTTAGTGTGGTGCAATGGGTGCATGTGGTGCACATGGGATAGGGGAGGCACAGGGTGCCAATAACTCCCTAGTTTTGCAGCAGTAGCCATTTTAGCTTAGCGTTGCGACGGAGAACGTCGCACAGACCAACCTAGGCCAGGGTGGGGGACCCACTCTGCCTGAGGCCGCCGGTGGATTATGGGCTTAGGAGCTGAATGGCTTCGATGCTGATGATGTAGTCAAGTCTTGGTGTGACCTAATGGAAATTGTGTCGCTGATTGGGAATTGTTCGCCAGAGCTGATGATAAAGGTGGCATCCTCTTTCTCTTCTGTGGAGGCTGCATGTTGGTTGATGTGTATGCTAGAATACTACCTTGAAGTACTGTGACCTGGGTTTATTCATGAGCGTATTTGGTGACAAGTTCCACGTCCCTAATTGTCATTGGAGGAAGCTGTTCAAATTCTTATCTATGGCCAGGGAGAGCTGTCTGTGGAGATTTATGAGTAACAGTTTTGAGCACTTTCACGTCCTTGCCCTACGGAAGTGGGTAGTTCGTTGATTTTGATGTTCCAGCTACAAATAAGATTACGGGTTGACAGCAGGTTGGGTGTGAATGGTAGATCATTCACCACTTACAAATATATGCTTCAGGCAGCACTGAGTGTGGAGCAGTACATGGTGAGACGACCCTATCGACCATGGGAGAAGTAGTGTTGAGGCCGGTCAGTGAAATAGTGGCAGTGCAGTTGGTCGTGGTTCTAGACGATTGCGGAGGAACAGACTTTTAGTAGGAGGCCTAGGGCAGTAATAGTTCTTTAAGAGGACATTGTGAAATCCCAGATCTTCTAGCAAAGCTCCTAGCTCGAGTTGAGAATCCTTTAGGAGCTCTTGTTTCTCTAATTCTTGGTGATTTGCTGTTTGGTCTGGGTTCAAAATGGTGGTGACTGGGGTCATTGATAACAAGAGTGCCCCTTAACACCGAGCGAAGTGGACTTCCAGAGGTAATATGGGTTCTCCGCAGGAGCTGGGCGGTGGTAGAAATACTGGTGGGCATATTGGGATTTCAGGTTAGCGTCAAACTGAAATGACCGATAGTATGGATCAGGGTAATTGTACTAGACGCAGAAGTCGGAGTCATGAAGACCGAGGCAGAAGTCAAGTACAAGGGCGAATCTTTGCCATGAAACAGCTGAATGCTCAGCTGAAATCCAACGTGAATGCTGGCCTGTTGTTCATCTTGGTTGTTTTGTTGCAGTTTTGTTTGTCTCGGGTGTTACATATCCGATAGTTGTGTTCATGTGATTGTGAGTTTTTACCCCTTGGGCTGTTGTAGTCCGAGGGATGCATAAGAGTAAGTGGGCAATACATGGGATTGCCTTGTGTTCGTTGTCGACCCGCACTTCTGAGTCCCGGTCAAGTGGTGCATCGGAGGATATGGGATGGGGATCTTGTTTTCGTAAATGGGCTGAATGCGCATGATGGCCATGTGGTGATGATAAATTCCTTGATTTGTGACTCACTGAGTGCATGTTTTGTTCCATATTTTTATGCTTCGGGGGTATGTGCCCGACCCGTCACATGTTTTTTTGGAAGACTCTATCACTTGAGATGGTGTGGGAAGTACAGAAATGATAATTACGCAACCCAATGACATGGAGAAGAAATACTCCGCTTTGCGGTGGTGAAAATGAGTACCCTGGTGCGGGCACCTAGGGAGCATGAGTTTGTGGTTATGGAGGCGACTTGCATGTCGAATTTGTTGGAACAGTTTAGCACCGTTTCAACAGGGTTGATCTATGAGGGTAATGCAAAACGAAGACCTTGATCACCTTGTCAAGGGTTGTAGCTCAAAGTTGAAGGTAGAGGTGAGCATTGAATTTCCCTATTCACTGCATGACGACATGTTTGAGTTGAGTCGGATGAGGGTTTCAAAAGCCTTGTTGTTACCGCTCTTTGGTGACAAGCAAACAGGATAGGATATGATTTGATGGTATCCAAGGCCTCAGTGAGAATTCAGAATTGAGCAGCGAATGCGTGGCGAGTGGAAATTGTCACATTTGACTGAGCCTGTTGTGATGAGAAGCAGCACATCGCAGTTTATTGTATGAATTCGGGAACGAGGGAAAACCCAATCCTTGATATATCGAGCCTTACGGGATTACAGAGATGATTATCGACGTGGCATATCGGTTGGACTTGCCACCGGAGCTATCCCAGACGCACGAGGTGTATCATGTGTCGATGCTCCGACGGTATATACCAGATCTGTCTCATGTCTTAGAATATCCACCACGTGGGTTATGGTAAGAGATGTGTTGAGCGGTGTGGAAGGCCCGGTATACTTGGTAGGTTGGAAGGATCTAGGTCTCCGCGACCAAACGTTCCCGATGGTGATGAGGAAACTAAGTGGGAGATGGAGAAATGCATGCCGAAGGAGTACCCGCACCTGTTTTAGATATGTACTTCCTCAGCGGGTTTGTCTTTAAATTTTGAGGACGAAATTTTTCTAAGGTTGGGAGGTTGATACGACCCGTTGCGAAAAATCCCCGAAAAGCAGTGAATTTGACCAAAATGCCCTTGATGGTCAAATAGTTGACTTTTGAGCCGTAAGGAATTTCATATTCAATATTGAACTTCATGCGAAGATCTTAACGATGCGATCGCGTCCGCGAAGACGAAGTCGAATTTCGAGTTGTATCGGGCTGTAACGGACGAAAAATGATTTGTGTTTGGAGTGGGAGTGGGCTGCCACGTGCAGCATTTGTGTGGTGGTGATGGGTTTAATTTGGGTGTCAGTTTGGGGGTTTCCAGAACTGAACGGGGAGAGCTTTCCCAGATGGAGAAACCGAACTCACATAGTCGCCGAAGCCCTCACTTGCCGTCGACTCGCCGACGACCCCAATCGGAGCTCCGACTGCCTGGAGCGTCATCCCCACATCACCGTGAATCCAACCCACCAAGCTGCAAGCCCAGAAATGACGCGGGAAGCCGTCGGCGAACCAAAACAGAGAAGCGACGCCGCGGCCTTACCGCCGCCGTTCTCACTGTTCTGACCACCGGTCGAGGATGCCGTCACCACCAATCGAATCATCGCATCTAAGAGAGCTTACCCATGAATTTCCAGCTCAAAAGACATAGAGGTTGGCCGCCGACAAGAATGAACGGAATCCGAGCTTTCCTATCCTAATTCCGGCCAAACCAGGCTGAGGGTGAACGCATTCCTTGGAAATAGCACAACTGGGCCGAGCATTCTGGCGAGGATGAGGAGGACCGCCCGGTATCACTGTGAGTGGACAGGTTTTAGTTTTAAATTCATTTGAGCATGCTATATCATATTATATATATGTATATGTTGGTAAATGATTGGTTGTTGGACGATATGCATATTGTGAATAATGATTAGTACAGATGATGGCACACCTGAGAATCCAGTGGGTTAAATTCCCAGTGGGTTCTAAGCATACGATGTTTGGGCATTGGTGGTTAAATTCCTCTTGTCCTGACATCCGGGCATGGTGGTTAAATTCCCCTTGTCCTACATACCGTCACTGGTGGTTAAATTCTCCAGGTCGGATTAGATCACGGCCGTAGGTTTATATTGTGAAAATGCACAGGTATGCCTATTGTGATACCTTACTGTACTACTGCTGCATGCTCATTATAGTAAAATCTTTTACTAGGTGTTTTCAAACTATGGGGGTTATTATATTGATTTGTAAATGTTTTACACTGATTTTTATTTTCCCTGTCCACTCACCCTTATTTTGCGCCCCCACAGGTTCTGATACTGTTGTGCACCACCGAGACGAGCGGTAAGGCCCTGAGTAGCTCTAATCTATGTTACAAAGAGTAGGACTCTCTTTGTCTTTTGTGTATTTCAGACTTGTGTAAACTCTTCACTTTTCTGTTTTTGTGCTTTTGTTTTTTTTTTTCGGTTTGGTTGGGGGGTTGCGTTCCGTTCTTTTTTTTTTTTTTTTTTTTTTTTTGGTTTTTGGGTCTTTTCCCCTCTTCGGGGGGGGCGCCCCCCCCCCCCGCCCCCCTTTCTGGGGCGGGGTGTGTCAATCGTGGACAGATTTGAATGATCCTCTAAGCGACTGCTTAATTCTGTTATACTTGAACGGAGAAATCCAAGGAAAATGTTTTCTCTGTGATTGTTAAAGACAAGTCCAAGTGCAGTGTTGTACAAGCACTATGTGAAATATCGGAATCCCGGGTACCTGCTTTTGAAGACGGATGCGACCGCATTTACCTGGCTGGAAGAACTTCCGAATATCAGAGGGAAATGCCCTCTGCTGAATGATGCTGGGGTGGGATCAGTATCCCTTCTTCATAAGCTTGGTGATTTCAAAGAGCCAAATTGCAAGGTTTTGGTGACATCAAGGTTGCAATTTCCCAGTGTTGGTTGTAATTATCCAATATACATAATACACTTTGTTATAAAAAAATATGGTAAGTTGAACCAATATTTGTAATTCATGAAAAAAAATGTTCACCAAAGTCTTCATAGGGATTCGAACCTCCCAACCTTTGGGTCATCGCATTGCCATAAAGCACCTACGACAATGAGCATTTAGAGCATTTCCACCCATGCAGATCCAGGCGCAGGCGCGAAGTGGGTTGTTGCCCTCCTCAGGCGAGCAGGCGATGAATAGTGATCGGGCAAGCCTTCCGTCAAAAAAACAGCGCACACCCATGTAGGCGTAGGCGCAGGCGATAACTTTTTTTATTTTTTTTTTTTCAAAAACATGTATAAAAATTATCACCAATATTATATTCAAGTAATCTACACATAAAATTTATTCATACAAATTTTATTCGTACAACTATTTTATTCATACATGAATAAAACAAATTTTATTTAAATTTGAAATTTAACATTACATACTAATAAAATAAAATATGAATATTACATGCTAATAACATTTGGGGTGCACGCATTTCAGTACCGGTGATCGGGCAATGACATACAAATTTCCAAGATTTGCACAACTGGATAACTTCTGCTTCAATCCATACACTACCCGGGATTGCTGCATTAGCTCTGGAGGAACGAGACATTTTGATTGGAAAAAGATGAGGAAATTTTGTATGCAAATTGACAAAGAAAGTAGCAAAATGGTGTGTAATGCACAACTGGAAATTTAATTTGGTGTATGAGAAATTATATGAATGATTGTATTTATAGGGAAAAAAAAATTTTAAAAAAAAATTTCGGATTAAAAAAAAATATTTTCAAATGGTCAGTACACGTGGCAGCATCTGGACCGTTGATTGCCAACGGCTATATCTGGCGGACGCACCAGATGCTGCCACGTGGCAGTCAGCAAACTAAAAAAAAAATAGCCGTTAGGCTTTTTTTGGTGTTCGGCGGGTGAGACGAACACAAACCTCAACCCCACTCTCCCCGTTCGGACGCCACTGCCGAACAACCCTCAGCCCACCCAGCCACACTCCCTCACGCGCGCGTGCAATGCACGCGCCCGAATAAAAAAAAAAATGGGTGCAATTCGCGTCGAGCTGGGCCCACTCCCCTCACCGCCCGCTGTCGCGGTCGCGGGCGCGAGCGACGCTCGCGGCCCGCCCGCCTGGTGCGTCGCGCCTCCGCTCACCGATCGCAAATCCTCCCGGTGTGGCGTGAACAATGGCGGTGGCGGGCACGGCGCCCGCCCCTCCTCACACCCGTGCGGTGGATTTGCTCTTAGTGATAAGGTGGTATTTTCCTTTTTTGAAGGTCATTAAAACTCCAAAGTCCAAACTCATCTCAGCCACTAAAACGAAACTGTCAAATCAAATCCAACGGTCCCAAAAAACCCTAACTTTATAAATCCAACTACCCCCCACACTTTCCTCACCACTTTCCTCTCACCTTTCTCTGCAAACAAACGACACATCCCCGTAATCAAAAAACCTCATCATTCATTCTTCTTTTTCTTCCCCATCTCCATCCTCCTCACCACAGCAAATACAAACTCTTCTCCGTAGCAATCGATGTTTGCCTCAATCATTTTTGTTGTTTCTGGTGATCTAATCTTTGTGAATTTGGTGTGAATTGAGTTTTTATTGTATTTATTCTGTAGTTCTCAATTGCATTGTGTTTGTTGATCATCTGAATTAAGTTCATGTTGAATATCCAGCACACAAAAATTGGTTAGGGGGTACGTATTTAAAAAAGGTGCGTATACCGTACCGAACCGATATATTCAGTTTTACCGAAAATGACGGTTCGGTAGCGGCTATTTGCGAAGTTATGGTTTCGGTTTTCCCGATTCGGTACATAAGTATGCAATCTTAACTTCTGATCCATTTTAATTGATCTTAGGTGAACTTTCCTTGTACATATGGCGGAGTCGGCGCTGAGTTTAATTACAGGAGAAGGCTTTACATTGTTGCTCGATGGCGTTAAGGTAGCGTACAATGAGAATGCCAGGTTCAAATCTGTCCTCAAAGATATCCGACTGAGGTTAGAATCTTTAAAATCTAAGGCCCCTGCCATCCAAGCGATTGGAGACTACAATGTGCAATTGAGTCTACGCACCGAGGATATACGAAAACTTGAGGTACAAATAGCCGATGGCACACTTCTTGTAGAAAAATTGTCGAAGATTCGAATCTGGAACTACTGTTGTGTATGTTCCTATGCTGACCAACTTGAAGACTTGAAGGGCGCTCTAGATGGGCTGCTAGACAACCTTGCAATCGAAGGATATAGGGATGTGAAGGAGATACTGGATCTCTTGAGGAAAGTCACGGGTGATCTGGCTTTATTAAAGGAAGTTAAAGCCGAGAACCGTGAATTGAAGGCAATGATGCAGGAGTTATTTAAGGAACTTACAGCCGGGAACCTTGAATTGAAGGCAACGATGGAAGCGACCACAGGACTTCGTCTGAGATTGGCAACAAAGGAAGCGACCACAGAGACTTCGTTTTCAGGAAGTAAAACAGAAATGAACTCTAACGGCGTTGTACAAGGTGAATTTCTTCAAAATTCCTAATCACAAATGTAATTGGTCCGTTCCAGATCATTGCAAAAGTTGGCTCTATTGCTTACAAATTACCTCTACCACACCATTCCAAGATCCACCCAATCTTCCATGTTTCACTGCTGAAGAAGAAACTCTGTGCACATATCTCCCCTTCTACGGAATTGCCCCCACTGACAACTGCCGGCGAACAGGGTATTAAAGAACGGAAAGGAGAAGGGTAGCAGAGTTTAAGGGGGGGAATGTTAGATGAAATAGTAGAAAGGACTTGATGGTCATTTAGCAATTGGTAGTTAGATTGCTAAGAGCTGTATTACTCTTAGCTTAAGTATAAAGCTGAAATGGTCTAGCTGGTTTGTTAAGAGATTCATTATGTAACTCTCTCAATAATACAAGCTCCGTTTCTCTTCATTTTCTCTCTTGATTTTCTTTCCTTTCTCTTGTTTCTTAGCTACCAAACACTTTCTGTATCTTTTCCTTTGCTTGTTAACAAATTGGTACCTGGAGAATATTTTGGATCGCGGCATCTTCAAGATTAACAATCTCCTAGCGACAAAGTGGTTAATCAAATGGAAGTGTACTCCTAAACCAGATGCAACCTAGGAAATCGCGGATGAACTCTCTGCTCGTTTTCCTCATATATCTTGAGGACAAGTCATTTGTTAGGGGGGATGGATGATGCCTTCACTTAGAGCATTTCCACCCATGCCTCAAGGGCAAGAGGCATGGGCAAGAGGAAGAGGCAAATGTTGCCTTCGTGAAAATTGGTGTTTTCACCCATGCAAAATTGCCCTTGAACTGCTGAGATTGGGGGGGCAAAGGGCGGATCAAAGGGCAGAAACCTGCCTCTGGGCCTGCCTTGGGGCAAGCTGACGTCAGCCCACTTGCTACTACTTTTTTTTTTTTAATCACGTATCGCACCCTTTTGCCGCTGCCCACTTGCTGCTGAAAATCCTGCTGCCCACTTGCCGCTGCAAAAAATCCTGCTGCCCACTCACGCGCTGCCATGTGGCAGCTTACACAACCCCTCAACATATTTTCGTCAGTAACTAGTCCAATCCAACTCCGAAACCAATTCCGTCTTCGCCGACACGCTCGTACCGTCGAGTACTTCGCATAGAGTCCAATATTGAATAATTAAAAATGAATTTATGAATAGTAATTGACCTTGCCCTTGCCTTTTGCGGATGGAACCAAAATCGGAAGGCGATTACTATTATGGTAGGCCAACTGTGAATAGTGCCCGCATTTTGAGAATATTCCTTGCCCTTTGCCTCTTGCCTTGAGGCAAAGGGTGGAAATGCTCTTAGCAAAGCCTAACTCCACCACTCTTCAAGACCTTCCAAGGCCCATGTCTTTAGGCCCAGTTTCATCACAATCATTCTAGAATGTCGTTTTTCCTACATGTCTAGATAGGACCGTCATTGCATTCCTTAGCTGGCAATGTTTTGCTCATCATCCCTAGGGTTGGTAGAGTATAAAATGTTGTTTGTAAGCTCTATCGGAGGCCATGAATAAAAATGGTCTCTTTCCTTTATTTCTTGTTAACCAAACCAAAACAGTGAAACCGAGCTCTACCCGGTGTATGTTGCTCTAAGCTTTATTATTTAGTTGGACCTAAATTCAAGCATTAGCATTTTCCTTTCATATTTGTTTCTGAATTTTTTTTACTATTTTGTATTGGAGTTGTATTTTCTTTTCTGTAGCTTGATTGCTATGCTTGGAAATTTGGTGATCTCTCATTTGCTTTTTCAATAGCCGTTGTAAGTTTTTGTTTCATAGTATATCTTTGTGTGATGTTGAATTGCATAATTAGCATGTTCGTTGTGGTTACTGGTAGTAATTATATAATTCATAACCGGCCAGTAATCTCATTTTAGTGCATTGTTTAGCATATTGCATGATTGTTTCTTGTCTGTTGCATATATAATTGTTCAATTACATTTTATGCCATTATGTAGTTTATATTAATTCTATCATATGCTCAGAAATTGGTAATTGATCTACTGAAGTGTTTTGTAAATGTTGTAAGAAGATACCTTTTTGGAATGAGTTTTTCTCTTAATTGAATTTCCATTGATGTTTGTCATCTTTGAATTGTTTGTTTACATATATCTTAATGGAGAAGTAAACAGTTTCTTCTGTTGGAATTGAAGTTACAGTAGTGATTGAAAAGGAGCCTATAATGGGTAATTTAGTACGCGCCTGTCACGGGCGGCGAAAGGAGAAACCTAGGGTTTTCGTCCCGCCGTTGAGCGTTCCTGAGCCGATTTCAATCCGTTCTAATGAGAAATCACATCCGTTTTGGATGGAGCTCACTCTGAAAGCTATTGCTTGTCTGTTCTTCTTCAATTTGATCCGATCTATTAAGCTGAGGTCCTGGAAATACGCTTTTGAATCTATCGTGGGAGCTATGTCAAAAGTTTGGATTCAGTTGATGAATTGCATGTGTGTTTTTTATTACAAATTTCAAAATTGTGATTGGGTTTTTCAATTCAAGTGGTTAATTGGTGTTGGGGCTTGGTGGCGAATTGCTAGCGATCTAGCTTTGCCTCAAGCTAGTGTTTTAGTAAGTGCCTGTTTGCTCTCTCTGGTTGCTTTGTTGTTCACTCTGATTAGTTGCTACTTTTTCCTTCTGTTCGACCTTGTGTTACTTATTAGTGTAGCTGGGTTATTCTACGGCTGTGTGCTTTTTAGGTGGTTTTTAACTCTTAGTTTTCTCTTGCTGCTTCGTTTTCTGGGTTGCTTGCTGTTTTGGTGTGTGCTTTGGTTGTGCTACCGAGGCTTTGGTTTTCTGATTCGTTCGGCTTCTTATCTCCTCTGGCACCCCAAACGTTGCACGCTTGAAGCTCAATCGTCTTCGGTTGCTTGCTCTGCCCGCTTTTCCCGATGTTTTTCCAACTGTGTTAGGCTTTTTCGTTCGTCAGGGAAGTTTAGTCTTTCAAAATGTTTTTCTACTTTTTGCCTTGAGAACTCAGAGGCCTCGCCTCTGACCCTTTACTTTCTGCTAGCCTTGTATTGGGCTCTGGTCTTTCCCAAAACTGGGATAGGAGTCTTAGAGCTAGTTCTCATCATTACCTACTTGTTTTCTCATGCTACTAGGTGTTCTGCGTGTACCTCTCCCTTCTCCTGTCTCAGTTCCCACACTCCCCACTCCTCTTTAAATAGTGAAACATGTGCTCTTCTCCGCTATCCCTGCTCCAGTGTGCTCTCTTACCCTTCTGCTTTCTGCTTCCCCTTCACTCTTCCCCCTCCTTTAACCATGGTTGCCAGGTTCTTTGTTGACAGAGAGAAGAGTTTCAAAACCATTGAGCGAATTCGTGGTCCACAGTGTCCTGGATTATTGCCTAGACCTAGAGTTGGACAACCTCCCTACACTATCTCAAAAGGACAATGCTCCTTCACTATTGAGAGAAACAGGACTAATGTCCCAAGGTGTGGAGGACATTGTCCAGCATTACTCTTCTAGGTGTTTGGTGGGGAAAGTGTTTGGTCCCAAACTGGATGTTAAGGACATAAAGAAGAAGATGGCTATGGACTGGAGTGCTGGAGTATAACCCACCTTTGCGTTGGATCATCATGGTAAGGGCTGGTGCGTCATTGAGTTGGCTTCACCCACTGAAGTTGATTTTGTGCTGGAAGGTAGGCCCTGGCACTTTAATGGCTTTATCTTCCACGTGCAACGATGGACTCCTGACTTCAGTGCAAATAGTAAGTTCGACAATCTGCGCGTTTGGCCACGGCTCCCAAAACTCCCAATCCAATTTAGGCGTGACGACATTTTGCATGATCTGGGGCAGTATCTGGGGGATGTCATCTCTGTGGAGTATGTGAATCTCTCAGGTCCGATTGGAATGTTTGTGAGAATCCTCTTGGATGTGGACCTTCGTTATCCCTTGAAACGTGCTCTGGTCATCAACGATAACGAAGCTAACCCTATTTTCATCAGCTATGAACGTCTTCTCCAAATTTGTTTCTACTGTGGAAATTTTCAACATGAGGGAATCTATCCGGAGGGGAGAGCTGAGGATCATGCCTTTATGGTGGAAAGAAGTTATGATTTGGACCCCTATGTGTTCCCTACCCATATTGAGGTGCCACATGATGTCCTCGAGGAGTTAATGACTACAAATGTTATGCTTTGTTTCCCTGCGGCCATGAACTGGTTTCAGTTTGAATTGAAGGATCAAGGTGTGGGTCAGGGAGGCAGTGCTTCTGGGGTTGGTAACGCTGATGGATGGACTGAGGTTAGGTCCAAGAGAGGTCGTGGCAGGGGCTTTCGTGGAGGTTTTACCCATAGTAGGGGTTCCGGCTCTGGCCATAGTCTCTTTGCTGCGCGGTGGTGCTGCTAGAGGACGTCCTACTTCCTTTGCTGAAGCTGTTAGAGGCAACAGTTTCCTGAACTTGGACATGCAGGCTGATGGTCAGCATGGCACGACCCCCACTCGTACTAGATTCTCCTCTGCCCAGGAAAATGAAGGGGTGTTCTCCTTTACTGACCTTGTTCTTCGTTTACTCTCTTGTACCCTTGCTTGTTCCCCTAAGCTTAAGTTTTCCAGCGTTTTTCCTTTAAGGCCTAAGTCTAGTGTCAATTTCTATTTACGTGAGTCTAATACTTCTGCGTTGCCCCAAACCTGTTTGGGTCAGTAGGAGCTTCCAGAGCCTACTATGCAGGAAGTCCAGAGCCAGATTTCGGCAGTGGATGATGTTGAAATGGCTGCAGCTGAGGGCAGACCTTTTTCCCCTTGGAACACTGAGCTCCTATTCTCTCGGAAGCGTGCTCGTGATGAGCAAGATGGTGTTGGGCCGAGTCAATCCAAGCTTGACGAAGTAGATTAATGAATTGGCTTTGTTGGAATGTGAGAGGCATTAGACGTTCTGGTCTAGTGTCTCAGTTCAAGTTATTATGTAATAGTTATGGGTTTAGCTTAGTTTGTCTGCTTGAGACTTAAACTCTTTTTGCAAGAGCCTCTAAGGCTCTTTCCTGGCATGCTTTAGACAAGTTTTTTGAGGTTCCCCCTATTGGCAGATCTAGGGGTTTATTGCTTTTGTGGAATTCTAATGCAGTATCTATTGATATTATTCAATCTCATGATCGGTTTATTCACTGCAAATTTCATGATAAAGTTAAAGATGTTACTTGCTTTGCTACCTTTGTTTATGCGTGCCCTCAAAAGAATTTGCATCAGCAACTTTGGAATGATCTCTTGCTTTTAAATCCGGGTGATCATAATTGGGTGGTTTTAGGTGATTTCAATTGTATCCTTAACCCCCAAGAAAGAGCTGGTGGCAGTGTTTCCACTACCTCTTGTTATATGCTCAACTTTGCTTCCTTTTTGCACTCTGGAGGTTTCAATTCTTTGCCTTTTGAGGGTGTTCCCTTCACATGGTCTAATAATCATAAAGACCATTCCCTACTATTCGAGTGTCTTGATGGGGTCTTGGTTAATAACTTGTGGTGGCAACAATTCCCAGATGCTAAATTACTCAATGTTCCTATATCGGGATCTGATCATAGCCCAATGGTTCTGTCTCTGTTTAAAAAACCTCCTTCCAAGCAAAAGCCTTTTATGTTTGAAACAATCTGGCTCTCTCACCCGGATTTCTGGCAGGTGGTTGAGAAGGCTTGGAACCAACCTGTTTTTGGAAATGATCAACAAAAATTCATCATTAGCACTAATGCTTTTAAAGTTATTGCAAGACAATGGAATAAGCAAGTTTTTGGCAATCTATTCCAAAATTTAAAAGATCAACAAGCCCTTCTTGATCATTACCAAGACAGTCTTATGACAAATCCTCAAAGTTCCTATCTAATTTCCAAGAAATCCGAATCTCGGCATGAGCTAGAAAACCTCCACAAAGCTGAGGAGGTTTTTTGGGCCCAAAAAGCTAGGGCCAATTGGCTGTCATTAGGTGATCGAAATACCAAATACTTTCAAACACAAGAAAAGATTCGCAAAAGCCGTAACACTATTAACAAAATCAAGGATGATCAAGGTTTCTGGTGGGATAAAAATAATGGAATGGAGGATGTGTTTGTTCGTGAATTTAAGCATCGATTCACAGGTACACCCAACTTTAGTGAGAATGCTATGAGCGACTTTCTGGCGGTGCTTGACCCTTGTATTAATCAAACGGATAACCAAGCCATTTTAAACCCAGTTTTGGATCAGGAAATTGTTACCGCCCTCTCCTCCATTGGCGGGTTTAAAGCCCCTGGCCCTGATGGATTGCATGCCCTCTTTTTTCAATCTCACTGGGAGGTCTTCAGCCTCAAGTTTGTGGGATTGTTAAGGATTTCTTCCAAAACGGAAGTAGCCTTAGGGCCATTAATCACACCAACATTGCCCTTGTGCCAAAAGTCGAAAACCCGGAGTTGGTTAATCATTTCCGTCCTATTAGCCTATGTAATGTGATCTATAAGATTATTACCAAGATTATTAGTTCTAGATTAAAGCCTCTGCTTCAAAAGTGTATTTCTAAAAACCAAGGGGCTTTCGCCCCGGAAAGAGCCATCACCGATAATATCCTAATAGCTCATGAATTTTTTGCGGGTTTTAATAGGAAAAAAGGTAGATTGGGTGAGATGGCTATTAAGCTTGACCTTGAAAAGGCTTATGACTTTCTTTCTTGGGATTATATAAAATGTGCTCTATCCAGGTTTGGTTTCCACCACCAGTGGATCTCGTTGGTCATGAAGTGTATCTCCTCTACGTCCTTCTCAATCCTGATCAACGGTGAGGCTCATGGGTTTCTCCGTCCAAGCCGAGGTATCAGACAAGGTGACCCCTTATCCCCTTATATATTTATCCTTTATATGGAGCCTTTTATTTGAAAGTTAAATCAGCTTACGTCTCTGACGAGCAACCAGGTTGGCATTTTTCCTCCCCTGGTGGTATTAGGGTTTCTACATTAATGTTTGCTGATGATTGTTTGATTTTTGCTAAGTCTTCCACTAAGGCTGCTCGCCTCATCCTACGTATTCTAAATGACTTTGCTACTACTTCTGGGCAACGTATAAATTGCCATAAATCCTCTCTTTATTTCTCTGCCAATTCCTCTAACCAAGTCCGCCAAGATATCGTTAGCATACTTAATATTCAGCATAAAACCACTACAGGGAAGTATTTAGGTATCCATAATATTATTTTTTGGAAAGATCCTGCAAACACAAATGATTTGATTCTTCGTATTAAAAATAAATTAGCAGATTGGAAGGCAAATGCCCTCTCTAGAGCCGGTAAACTTACACTGATCAAATCCAACCTGTCTGGTATGCCAAATCATGTTATGGCATGTTTCAAATGCCCCACTAAGATTACTAAACATATAGATGATCAAAGTAGGGATTTTTTCTGGGGGGGGCGAAGGTGAAAACCCCTCCAGTTTCGTGGAAAGTGGTTTGTAAACCTAAAAGCTCTGGTGGTTTAGGGGTTCGCAAAGCTCAGGATTATAACCAAGCGGCCTTAGCGAAGCTTGGTTGGAAGATTCTAACTAAAGAGGCTAATTGGTGGGTTCAGTTGGTTAAAGCTAAGTATTTGAGGAAATACCCGTTCTTTGATGTGAAACCTTCCAGCATTGCTTCTCTTGCTTGGAAGTATCCTCCAAGCCAGGCCTATTTTGTCCAAAGGTATGCACTGGATTGTTGGGAATGGCCGTAGTATCAACTTTTGGTTGTTTAATTGGGCCTTTAAATTCCCTCTCATTCTGCTCATTCCTGAGCCCCAGCGTGGTTCTGTTGACACCTCGACCACGGTAAGTGATTTTATTTGTGATAATGTGTGGAATCGCCCCAAGCTGCTTACAATTCTTGATTCGACCACCGTTAATAAAATTTGCAATATCTACCTTCCCCTTAGACCTTTTGAGGATGAGTTCGTTTGGGGCTTCACGGCCAATGGCAAATTTTCAGTTAAGTCTGCTACTTGGTGCCAATCCACGAGTTGAACTCACCCGAATAGTAAGCCAATCAAGAAAATGTGGTCCTTGACCATTCCTCAAAAAGTCAAAATTTTCAGCTGGCTACTCCTACAATATCGTTTACAAACAAAGCATAGATTAAGCAGATTCTATTCTCACACTAATTCCACTTGCCAGTTGTGCAATTCTGACATAGAGACGTCTGACCATCTACTTCTTGATTGTTAGTTTGTTAAAGGTGTTTGGAGCTCCTTACCGCGTGTTCCTATGCCTGGATCCAATAAACTTGTTATGCTCAAAGATTGGCTTCATCAAGTCTTTACTGATCCATTAGTTTCTGATGATCTGCTTGCATGTATTCTCCTTACTTGTTGGCATATTTGGGAGGCTAGGAATAAACTGGTTTTCCAGAATAAAACCCCGCAGATTTCCCGTGTTATCCATCTTGCTACTGATGCTGGTAAGGAGTTTATTTCTGCCTCTTCGCATGCTCTTCCATCCCACAACAGGCCGACTAGCTACATCAAATGGAACCCGCCAGATTCGTCTACTCTGAAAGTCAATTTTGATGGTTCGGTCACCAGTTCAGGTGCCGCTAAAGGTTTTGTTATTAGGAATGAGGCCGGTACCCCCATTCTTGCTGGTACCAGACCTGTCGGCCAAGTTATTGTCCCCATGACTGAAGCTCTCGTGCTTCGTGATGCCCTTCTTTTTGCCCGTCAACATCTCTTCAACCGGATTGCCGTTGAGGGTGACTCCAAGCTGGTTATTGATTGCATACAAAATCTTTGCATCACTCCTTGGTCCCTCAGGTCTGGTATGCGTGATATTCGTCAGTTGGCCTCTGAATTTGAATCCATTTCTTGGCACCATGTGTTCCGAGAGGCCAACTTTGTAGCTGATGCTGTTGGCAACCATGGCCATGTTATTTCTAATATGCATATTTGGCAGAACTTTGTTCCTACTTCTGCCCCGTACTGCTCTGTTATTTGACTCTGTAAACTCTGGTTGCCCCAAAAGTTTCTCTCTTTAATATATTGTTTGTTCATAAAAAATAAAAAATAAAAATTGAACTTATGGTATCTATTATCAAAATTCAGCAAAAACAGCATCACTTTAGGTACTTTTTATTCCCAACTTCTCTAGGCCTCTTTGTATCAGCCTATATTTCTTTTTAGTTCAATTACGGGAGGGAGAGTGTGATGCTTGATTCTAAGTTTTGTCCACTTCACTCTGGGGTTGTGTTTGGTTCTATTTAATTATTGTTTTAAGTTCCGAAATGAGTTTTTCCTACATTGGTCACAAGTTGACATATGTGTTTGTGGATTATAGAAAGGACCTAGCAAACCAAGGTGTCGATAATTGCAGAGCAGATCAACAAGGGATGCTTCACTTTCAGACAAGATGCTAGCTATGTTATATTCCATGACAATCATCAGGTCAGGAGTCCTTCAATGTTTTGGTCATAAAATTCTTTATTCCTTTTTTACTTTGCTATCATCCGGTGACGTATGGATGTAGGCTTAGTAAGTAACCAGAGGATAATTTTTGGAGAATGTCGTTGGTCTTTCTTTTGCACTTCGTTATCATGAGCTCACATTTATGTTGACCTTCTGTTTATGTGTTAGTTGTGATTGAAATTCTTGGACTAATTCGAGTCCTATATGTTGATTCATGGCTACATACGGTTAGAATAAGAATCGTGCGAGTAAAAAAATGCAAATGTTCTATACCAGCTATCTATTTCATGATGTTCTCGATTACTTGCTGCAGTAAAGTGACTTTCTTTTAGACAGGCTATAGCAGCATGGTTGATTTTAAAAAAATTGGGACCGAATTTTTCTAGTAGAAGAAAATGTCTCACAATCTTTTACATATCAATTTGCCTTCCTTTCTTTATTGCAACTTTCTACATATTTGGTGCTGTTTTTGAAAACCCGCGGCTTCAGTGTCATGTGCATGTTTATTTTGTATTTCTCATGTTGCAACATTATAGGGATGCTTTAGTGGATATACAGAGGCAGTTAGTGTTTGTGTTTCTTTCATTACTTCATTAGGTTTTCTTCTCTAATTTTGGTCAGGATCTATTCATTAGTCTACGGTTTCATTGGTCTTTCAATTTGATTTTGCTTTCTGATTGCTTCTAATAGTCTCTTTTTCTTCAACTATCCAAAAAGTTATTGATTTGGTTTCTCTAATATGCATATTTCTTTTACTTACTGATTGAATGAATGAAGGATACCATTGCTTTGTACAGGTTGAGGCAACTCCGGTTGTAATCATACATGAACATAGGAGAAGATGAGAATGGACATAGTAAAAAAAAAAAATATGGTCGAGGTTGCTATTGTTTTGAAAATTCTGTGCAAACTGTACAAGCCGAATGACAAATGACAAGTGACAAGAACCAAGAAAATGGTTGAGCTCTGTTCTATTATTTTAACTTGATTTTGCTCTGTTTTATCTCAGGCAATCACACATCTGAGATACACTAAGCTCTGGTATCATAAACTTCACTATATCTTGGCATTCCAAATGTTATATCCTATTGCTTCTTTTGTTTATATGAAAACTTAAAACGGCAATAAACCTTGGTATTCTTTTCTCTTTTGATGTAATGATCCGAAAATTATCAATTTTCAATAACCGTTATCATTTACTATTTACCGATTACCTTTTATTATTTTATATTAAGTTTTTACCATATAAATATTTATATATGGTGAAATGACCTTTTTGCCCCGGCTGGCTAGTCAATTTATTCTTTGCCGCTAGCCTAGGTGTTGCCGTTTGCCATATTAAGCAAAGGCCACAAGGCCTTTTGATTAAGATGGAATTCTGGGGGGGTGTGTGTGTGGGGCAGCAACCCGAAACAAAAAAGAAAAAGAAAAAGAAAAAGAAGGAGAGAGAGAGAGAGAGAACAAGAAAGGGAGGAAAACAGGGACCTGTTCAACGGCATGAACGTCCCATTTCCGTTGCTCGAATTGGAAAGTTGTCTTCACGAAGGTTGTTCGTGAGCTCAATTCCTATAACATATCAAGAAATCAGATTCGTCTGATCACTGTAGCGCCTGCAGTTCGGGTCAAATGAAGGTAACATCGTCATTATTTTAAGACTATGGGAGGGGTGGATTATGTTCTAATTTGGTTTACATCTTCTGGGTTCTTGAATACTTTTCCAGCATGGTTCTGAATTATTGATTGAGATTGTTGATGTTAAGTAATTATTGACTAATTAAGTTTAAATCTTGTTAGTTGTGGTTGAGTTTGAGTTCCGAATTGATTAAAGATTACATTTGGCGATTGTGAATGATTTGAGGTGGCATGTTGTGTGTCTGGAGTCGATCTTATTGGTTATTGAATTGCAAACCGGTGATGTAGATTTTGTGTTCTTGCACAATTTCCATGTCTTATTCTGAATTTATGGGTTGAGATAGCATCTTGTATGTATGAATTGGACCATGAAACCCACTGGCTTCCAATCAGGGACCAAACTGCAAATTATACAGTTTTGAGCATAGATTCATAAAATGAGAAGATTCCAGGGATCATTATCTAAATATTTAGGATTGAGTTCGGGAACTACGAGTGGCTTGATTCCGTTATACGGATACGTAGGCAACTCGAAGTCATATTTCGGGTGCAGCCACAAAATTAAA
This sequence comes from Spiraea crenata, assembly GCA_033992175.1. Classification (NCBI taxonomy): domain Eukaryota; kingdom Viridiplantae; phylum Streptophyta; class Magnoliopsida; order Rosales; family Rosaceae; genus Spiraea; species Spiraea crenata. Next base: position 23,852 of record JAVBHV010000084.1, on the reverse strand, counting down.
ATAAACCCCACGCCTTGTATCTATATTATTATTACGTGATTTTCTTTATTCATGTCCTTGGTTTTGGGGTGTGACAATTTGGTATCAGAGCATCCGGTTAATCGATCGGACTGATTGTGGGAAATGGGAAAATTTGTGTGGAGTAAAATCAGTTGTGAGTTGTCTCCTAGTAGACCTGAAATTTCTTTAGTGAACCTCTGTTTTTTGTATTTAAGTTCCAAGGTTTTATGCAGTTGACCATTTTAAATTTACCTAGTCATATGATCGTATTTCACTGGCCTTTATGTTGTCTTTTGTCACAATATAAGCTGTTGCACCTCCAGGTTGCTTGAACAATCCTTATGGGTTTTGGTGGGGAATTCTTCAAAGTATATATGTTATACTTATTGATCTAATACATATTTCTATTGAGGTATTTTTCAGCACTTATGATTGAGTGTCTTATGACCGTTTTCAATGAGAGATGGCAGTAACAGATTTTCTGGACCTCTGCAGTACAGTAAGTTGCAAATAGGGTACATGATACTAATCCAAATTTATATTGTCAATAGTTCTCAAAGGACATGCATAGCTAGTCTGTATGTGTATATGTTATTCATACTTGAGATGGATATACAAGTTTGTTGTTTCAAAGTTTTATGGTCTAATGTGACTCTGGTGTGAGCAGTTTCAGTTATATCCTAGCAGCTTGGGATGCTGGGGAAGGAATTGCCCTGAGATGGGTCGAGAACTTGAAGAAGGTGTACTCGGACCCTAATTCCGAGACGGTTTTGCTTGACCGGTGATTAGAGCTCACAAAGTTAGCAAAAATAAGGAGGGATTGTGGCTCCCTAGGGTGAAAGACCCAAAACCTGATCAGGGGTTCCACGTAATAAGGAGGGATTGTGGCTCCCTAGGGTGAAAAGACCCAAAACCCTAGGGTGAAAAGACCCAAAACCTGATCAGGGCTTCCACGTAATAAGGAGGGATTGTGGCTCCCTAGGGTGAAAAGACCCAAAACCTGATCAGGAGGTATACTTGGTGGCCTTAAATCCGAGACGGTGGTCTCCGTAAACTGTTGTTGAAAGCACATAAATATGGAGAGGTGAAATCGGACCCTAAATACGAGGCGGTTGTCGTAACCGTTGATGGAAGCTCAAGAATATGACACTGATTGAAAATAAGAGGTGGTGAGGGCAATGATTGGTGAACCTGGACACCATAGCCTACCTCTGTTGGTTGTTTTGCAGGGAAGTAGTAAGTGCTGTGTGTGAGTAGTAATACTGGGCCCTTGCTGAAGATTGGATGGTAATGGATTTGAACTCTGGACATAAATTGGCCAGGAGGTATGTGATTCTTATTTCATAATCTTGAAAATTTATTGTGGCTGAGACATGGTGGTTATTTATGCTGTTGGTAAATATTTATGGAGTTATCTTTCTATGTATTGAGGATGATCTGCTCAAAATACTTGATGTATATTCTAGGATCCTTGAGCAGTGTTAATGTCTTATTTTGAATTTGTTGGTTGAGCTTGCTGATGCCAGAAGCTTAAATTAGGGAATTTATTTGATGTCATGATGCTTTCGACAATTGGGTATACTGCCTTGATGTTTTGTTTGTTCTGATGCAAACCGGGAGGAACTACGAATGTTGGATTGTTTTGTTGTTGAATTGCTTGGACAATTTCAGTGGTATGGTTGCAAGACTTCATGTCCAAATTAGTTGTGTTGCTTTAGTTGGTTCAATTCTAGTAGTTGCTTGTTTGGTGAACTCCCAAATTCTTTAATGGTGTTTCTGTTGGCTATATGGTACTATTTCCAACTCATGTGTAGAGTATGTGTATGTTGTGAGTGTTTTGAGTGCTTTAGATGTTGTTGTGATATGAGTTGGAAAGCTAATTGAATTAGAAAAGTTTAGGTGCTATATAGATGCATATATAGATATATATATCTCTATAGTACATGTGGGGTGTTGTCGTAAGCATCTTACGCTTTGTTTGAATGAATTTCGGGGACGAAATTCTTTTTAAGGAGGGTGGATTGTAACGATCCGAAAATTATCAATTTTCAATAACCGTTATCATTTACTATTTGCCGATTACCTTTTACTATTTTATATTAATCTTTTACCATATAAATATTTATATATGGTGAAATGACCTTTTTGCCCCGGCTGCCTAGTCAGTTTATTCTTTGCCGCTAGCCTAGGTGTTGCCGTTTGCCATATTAAGCAAAGGCCACATGGCCTTTTGATTAAGATGGAATTCTGGGGGGTGTGTGTGTGGGGCAGCAACCCGAAACAAAAGAAAAAGAAAAAGAAGGTGAGAGGGATTATGTTCTAATTTGGTTAACATCTTCTGGGTTCTTGAATACTTTTCCAGCATGGTTCTGAATTATTGACTGAGATTGTTGATGTTAAGTAATTATTGACTAATTAAGTTTAAATCTTGTTAGTTGTGGTTGAGTTTGAGTTCCGAATTGATTAAAGATTACATTTGGCAATTGTGAATGATTTGGTGTTCTTTGAAGCTCTTATGATCTGAGGTGGCATGTTGTGTGTATGGAGTCGATCTTATTGGTTATTGAATTGCAAACTGGTGATGTAGATTTTGTGTTCTTGCACAATTTCCATGTCTTATTCTGAATTTATGGGTTGAGATAGCATCTTGTATGTATGAATTGGACCATGAAACCCACTGGCTTCCAATCAGGGACCAAACTGCAAATTATACAGTTTTGAGCATAGATTCATAAAATGAGAAGATTCCAAGGATCATTATGTAAATATTTAGGATTGAGTTCGGGAACTACGAGTGGCTTGATTCTGTTATATGGATACGTAGGCAACTCGAAGTCATTTCGGGTGCAGCCACAAAATTAAAATAAACCCCACGCCTTGTTCTATATTATTATTACGTGATTTTCTTTATTCATGTCCTTGGTTTTGGGGCGTGACATTTGACATAACAGCTTTTTAAGGTTGAAGATTTAGCTTATTAATAAAGTTAGCTCAGAAATGTTGTAAACCTCCTATATGCGCACACAATTCCAATTTTTACCATCTTCCATGTTTACCTAACACTAACTTACATTATTTGCCCATTGTGATCATCAAATGCTATTTAGCTTCCAAACTAATTGATTGCATTCTCTTATCATCTATTCTAGTTTCCACATCCCAATTATAGTTTACACTTTTTACCCTGAGCGGTAGGTCTCGGGTTCGAGACATAGGAGCAGCCTCTCCATAAATGGGGGTAAGGCTAGCCGACATCCACCTCTCCCAGACCCTGTGTAAAGCGGGAGCCTTGTGCACTGGTGACGACCTTTTACTTTTTACCCTATTTTCCCAATTCATGTCCACTTACATTTTCCTTTTTTTTTTTTCCTTCTTTCCAGCAAACTCAACCCGCCTCCACAAGAGTAGTACATATCACCTCCTTCTAAACGCCCCCCTCCAGAGGGCTTTTTTTTTTTTTTTATTTTTTTTATGCTTTTATAAAAAAGCAGTTGTAGACTTCCAAATTTTTTTTTTTTTTTTTTTTTTTTTTTTTGAAGGTGGTGTTTTTTTTTTTTTTTTATTGTTTTTTTTATAGAACTATTTTTATTATGTTTTTTAACCCCCTCTTTTTCTCTCATTTTTTTTTTTGTAATTTAACATCTTTTTTTATTTTTTTTATATACCTCCTCTATATGTTTTTTTACTTATGCAAACAATTTTATAACACAATGCCTTTAACCCCGCGGCAACGCGCTGGTCATTTTGCTAGTTTTGAAAGAAGAGGCATCGGTGCTTGTGCTTTCTGGTCCTTGGTCATGGAGGCTGGGGAAAAACGACATTGGTTGAAAGGCTTTGTCATCTACAGGAAGTCAAAGGTATATTCTATATATCGCTGCTAGTCAAAAGAATTTATACAATCGTGGACAGATTTGAATGATCCTCTAAGCGACTGCTTAATTCTGTTATACTTGAATGGAGAAATCCAAGGAAAATGTTTTCTCTGTGATTGTTAAAGACAAGTCCAAGTGCAGTGTTGTACAAGCACTATGTGAAATATCGGAATCCCAGGGTACCTGCTTTCGAAGACGGACGCGACCGCATTTACCTGGCTGGAAGAACTTCCGAATATCAGAGGGAAATGCCCTCTGCTGAATGATGTTGGGGCAGGATCAGTATCCCTTCTTCATAAGCTTGGTGATTTCAAAGTGCCAAATTGCAAGGTTTTGGTGACATCAAGGTTGCAATTTCCCAGTGTTGGTTGTAATTATCCAATATACATTAATACTCTTTTTTAAAAAAAAAAGTGTAGTTTGAAACAATTTTTTGTATTTTAAAAAAAAAATGTTCACCAAAGTCTTCATAGGGATTCGAACCTCCCAACCTTTGGGTTCATCGCATTGCCATAAAGCACCTACGACAATCGGAGTTTCTTGAGTACATGTATCTACTGAGTAACTTCACCATCCTCACCATTGATTGAAAATCAGTGGCTGTGATTTGGTGACCTGATGACCTGTTATAGCAACAAAACAAGCAAGTTGCTCTCATTCGGGTTTTATATGCCCAAAGCAAAGCATAAACGCTCAAAAGTCTGTTGCCGCCAAACATATCTAAAAGAGGCAGATTGCCTCTTTTCTTTCTTTTTCTTTACAATTTATGACAAAACGATGCATATGAAGCAGAAAAATGTGTTCATATTTGAAGAACCAATCCGTCTACCTCTTCTTATGTCATGCAATTGCATATGCGTGATGCAAATCCTTCTGTTTGGCAAGTTCATATGGAGTGGATTTGAATTCGGTCCAATTCCAGCCTAGATTTTGAAGCTATAAATCGAGGTAATTCAGCTTCGCGACTCCGCCTGTCAACTTCTTGTCTCGAACTCATCGTTGTCAACTTCGAGAACCAAAAGCCAGTTCCCGCCGCCGCCTCCGCTTCCATCACCATTGTTCTCTGGCCTCTCTGTTCGTCGCCACCATCACCAACGTTCGCCGTCGCCATTAACGTTCGCTGCCATCCTCCATCACCAACATTCACCATCTTCATTTCGGTCACCGAATCGTAAGTACGTACTTACTATGCTTGATAATTTTTGTTTAATCAATGGGTTTTGATGATGTAATTGCTGGGTATGGATTTGTTTGGTCAATTTTGTGATTTGGACTATTAGGCATTTCATGATTTGGTTGATTTCTGGTAATTTGATGATGTTATTGACTATTATGATTTCATTGAGAAGGTGGGAATGATTTGAATTGGAATACTGCTGATTGCTGCTACTAAAATGTTGAAGAGTTTATGGTTTAGATCTAATAAGAGGAGTTGTTGAAGAGTTTATGTTTCTCTTGATTGTTGGAGTTCAATTTCTTGCTTGAGTTTTGCAGAATTTTGATTGTTTTTGTAAGCCAATGTGTGCTTTGTTTGTTGAATTGGATGCTAATGTGAGACTTGGTTTGTTAGCATGGCTTGAGAGTAGTATGTGGTCCTTTTGGATTGATAAATTCACCTTCGGTCTCCGAATATAAGTTCCTTGTTAATGTAGACAGTTTGATCAAACTTGTTAGGTTCATGCTTATTGTGTAGTTCTATGTTGTGAGGATTTGGATTCGATGTGCAATTAATTAATCACTCTCATACAAAATTTTGTACCCAATGAAGGGAAACTTTGAAGTTGATGCATTTCGTGTTAGGGAGTTTGAAAAGAGCAGATATGAGATGTAGATTTCTTATGTAAATGTTCTGAAAGGCAAACCTTTTAATATCATGAACATCATGAATAAGAAAATAACGTAATGAAATATCCCGGGAAATTGAATGTAGGGTATATGAGTGTGCATCCTATGGTGTCTGTGACTGTGCTGGTTAGATTGTTGCCTCCTACTCAGTTTCGATTGATTACATTGGTTTGCCTTGGCTAATCCTAACTTCTCTTGTTACAGTCAACCTGTTGGATTGCATCTTGTTGGCGGTCCGGTTCTCACCCCATCCACCCCAAATCATGCCGCACTACCCAAGCCTGGTATATTTTGTCTAATCAGATTATATCTAATTCACTTCTTATGGGATTTCTGTTGATTTGTCAACTTCCAGTGTACCAATTTTCACCATCTGGTATTTCATGGGTCAGTCCTCACATTAGCATTAGGTAAAGAAGAAGGAACATGGGTCAAGCCACTTGTAGTTATTGAATTCAGAAATACAATTTGGATGTGTAACTAGATTTCTTTTTGTTGAATCAGATTGTGTTACAAAAGGAAAAGGATGTTATACATGCGTTTCTGCCATAAAATCCCATTTCTTTAAGTGAAATGTGATTCACACTCTAATTCGGTACTTCTCTTTAGTTATCGAATTGGGGCGTGACATGTATCTTCTTCTTTAGGAATTCTTTTCTGAATGAATTTGGAGGAATAGACTAATGATCTTTCCTCTTATCTCTGCAGATTTTGACTTGAAGGTGGGTTGGAGAGCTTTTCTTGTATTTTGTTCTCCTTTTGGTATTTGTGAAGTTAGTGCATATAATCACTGGGAAAGTGTTCTCGCCCGCCAATTAGTGAGAAATTCCTTCTAGCAGGTTGTCTTGGAGACTTTACGTGCAATATTTTACTTTTTTGTTAGGCAGTTTCTACTTCTTTTGGATTTTGATTGCTCTACCATGCATGCACTTTTAGTTGTAGCGAATGGAAGAGAAATAGAAATAATAAGATGAGGTTGTACTTTTTGCGGTTCTGTTTCCTTGACATGAAACTGAATTTATAAAACAGTGTTGGTAGTATTTAAAACATGTGCACCAATTATCATTCTATAGTGGCTTTAAATCTTGTGATGTCGATGGCTTGCAATAAAGTATATGGTGGAAAATGGTCGGATTTAGCCACTAAGTTGTAGACAACTAAATTTTGCACTTCATGTGTAGATTATTGCAGACCTTTTGTGTGTCAATGTAAAGGAAATCTATAGCATTCTAATGTATGTAGTTGCCTCACATTTAAACTTGGTCGAAGTACTCTATTAAATTATGGCCACCTGTCTTTCAATTGCAGGAATGACTTCTGAAGGAGAATCATCAGACCATAATCGAGATAAAGATGATCATCTCAATGAAGATGGGTTTTGTGAAGAAGTTAACGACAGAAGCAAATCATCACCCAAAATGGGTCCCCAGACTTTGCATTATGAAGGGATACACTACAGTCAGTTGGAGGAGATGCATATGCTGAACAGGGAGTTCAAAAGTATTGAAGATGCTGAAGAGTTTTACTATTCTTATGCAAAGTGTACTGGTTTTGGCGTACGGAAGGGCATTATATATGTTGACAAAAACAATCGCGTTACAAGAAGAACTTATTTATGCTCTAAAGAAGGCGAAAGAAATGCCAAGTGGATGCAACCAAAGCCCGGGAACAGTCGAATGCAAAGGGCAATAACAAGAGAAAAGTGCAAAGTTGTTTTTCGCCTAAGATATGATAAGAAGATTGTTCGGTATGTTGTAGTAGAATTCAAGACTGGGCATTCACATCCCCTTGCTACTTCAATGGGTGCGACTTTTATTCCATCCCACCGAAATATTTCTGAGGCAGATTTAGCACTTGCAACTACATTGCGCAAAGCTTCAGGACGAACATGTCAGGCGTACGACTATATGGTTGACGTAGCTGGGGGTTACTTGAATGTAGGATTCACTCCCAAGGACTTGTACAACAAGATGGACATTCAATCAAGAGCTATTTTGGAAAAGGGAGATGCAGAGGTTGCACTTGCGCACATGCAATCTAGAGCTACATCAGACCCAGATTTCTTTTGCAAGTTTAGTGTTGATGAGGACCATAGGCTCGAGAATCTATTTTGGAGAGACTCGACCTCACAGTCAGATTATTTGTTGTTTGGAGATATTCTAATATTTGATAGCACATACAAAACTAACCGTTATGGCAAGCCCTTGGTGTTTTTGGTCGGTGTGAACAACCATCTAGCTACTGTACTCTTTGCATCTGCTTTCCTTGCAAATGAGACTAGTGAAAGCTATGAGTGGGTCTTGAGGACATTTTTGAGTGCTATGCATGAGAAGAAGCCTATTTCTGTGTTGACCGATGGGGATGAAGCAATGCGGTGTGCTATCGATGTAGTCCTCCCTGAATGCCGTCATCGACTATGTTCTTGGCATGTAGGTAAGAATGCCAAGTTAAATTTGAATAATCCATAACGAATTAAGGAATTCAAGAAATGCATGTACGGGTCTATGAGTCCTCAAGGATTTGAAGTTCATTGGCAACAAATGGTTGACACTTTAGGTCTTGAAAATAATGATTGGATCAACACGATGCATTCGAAGAAGGAGAAGTGGGCTACTGCATACTTGGCGGGACATTTCTTTCGTGGACTCCAAAGCACTCAACGTGTTGAGAGTATTAATCGGTGCATGAAGAATTTTCTCCGATGCAATCATATGAAGCTTTTTGAATGTCTGCCCCAACTTGATAGAGCAGTGGTGCGACTAAGATATAAGTGTGCCTTGGCCGATTATAAAGCCAAGTCTTCAACTCCGGCCTTATGTACTGAACTATATGCTCTTGAGAAACATGCAGCCACCATCTACACCAGCAGCGTGTTTGAAAGAATTGTGTGCCAGATTAGGTTGGTCGGTGGATTGAAATGCAGTCTTCCAATTGATTACGGCCACTGTATGTATTACACTGTAACAAAGTATGGCGTATCTGTACGTCAGTGGGTGGTGTATGTGCATCAAGAAGGCGGCCTTCATTACGAGTGCCCATGTAAATTGTTAGAATCTGAGGGAATTCCATGCTGCCATATGTTTTGTGTCATGAAAGAGGCGGAATTGAAGATTATACCAGAGCACTTGATTGAACGCAGATGGACAAAGGCTGCAACATCTTACACTAGTTCACCAAGGATATTGGAAACAACTGACCCAGTTGGTTTACAATGTGCCAGGTATGCCGCTCTTAGTTCTCTTTGCAACAATCTATGTTACTATGGTTCTATGTCAAGTGATGGGTTTAATATGCTTAAGACTGATCTAGTTCAAATGAGTGCGAGGGCAGAAGGGACTTGGAAGAATCATGTAGCCATCGATCTCTCCCTCTCGAGGAAGGGAACCTTGGTTAAAGATCCAATCGTTGTAAAACCAAAACGCAAGCGACCTGGTGAGAATGATCCTGAAGGTGCGAAGGGAAAACGCAAACCAATTAAATGTAGTAAGGCTTATGGCCATACTAAAAATAGATGTCACGATGGTAACAAGAGTGGTACCAGAAAACGTGGTGTGTCTCCCCAACCTCTTGAGGAATCGCTGGATGCTTTTGACCTTGGCGTTGAAGAAGCCGACCTACTTGGGGAGCAGGATGCCTCACCAAACTTACCAGGGAATATTTTATTCTCTGATTTTTTAACGAGCTTTGATGAACCATCAAGTGGCCCCACGAGAGTGTCAACCTCCCCGATGTCCGATGTTTGAAGACTTTATGTCCAATAATGATCTCATTTAATGGGTGTTTGACATTATGAGCCACAAGTTTCCAGTCCGAGACTGATTACAGTTTTCATTGTTATAAAAGCTGGTCGTTGGTTCACCTAATCTTGTCTTCCACTCGATTTTCTGGCCTATTCTCTGCTCTCAGAATAGATGCTGAAGCCTGTAGTATAAGGGAAGAACTTGACAAATTGATGTCACATCAGAAGCCTGTAAGTGATGCTTATGAAAAATCATCTGACAAGGCACGAGATGCAACAGTTGAGGTAAGCATGGTCTTCTTATTAATGCAAAAGAACATACATATGTATGCAAATGCAACACACACAAGTACATATACAACTGATAGATGCAGACTTTATAATCTTTGTTCATGTGTTCAAATTTATTTTGATTTGAGGAACACATTTTTGCTTGTGCTTAATTTTTTTTAACCTGTGTTTGATTTTTCTCTGTTTGTAGAATAATTGTTAATGTCAAGTCATTCTGACTTCGTCATACATATTCACTTGCTCTATCTAGTACTTCAATTATCATTGAGCATTTGTTTTCACTTCCTTGCAGTATGATGTGCTTTAACTTAGTCAAGTATCATACTCAATTAATTTTGAATAAAGAAACAGAAAAATGCGAATAGGATCTTTAGGGTACTGATTCGTTTCAGCTGTGCCACAGTAGCTGCATGGTTGAGGCAGCTAGTTGACCATTAGTTAATTTTGCAGTTATATTGTTATGATCTTTTGTCTTTCAATGAATTGGGGTACTTGATTGTATGCCACTAATCGAAACTCAAAATTCTTATGTCCTTGCAGAATTCAAAAGAAGCGCTTGTAGAAATTCAATTATGTTCCAGGTTGGAGTCTCTGTTACTAAAGAAGAAATCCTGGAGCAGTGTGAGAACAAAGCTAAAGATTTTTAAAAGTCAATCTAAATATTCTTCTCATTTTCCATTTATGATAGACTGCATGAGAAGCGTAGGTTTGGATAGGAACCACATGAATTTAGGCACAAAGGCCCATCTTATTGGGCCAAGTCTTCTTTTACTACTATTTAATTGCCCGTCTTTTGATTTTATTACAGGTTGATAAACTGAAAATATTATCAGAATCCCTGGCTAACTCCACCTCACAAGCTAAAATGCGCATTTTGGACCACAGGTTTTAAATAGTACTTTAACCATCTCCCTAGTTTCTATGATTGAGATTTTTGTCTATGCATCTCCTTACAAGTGTTGAGAAAGTAGGTGCTTGCATTTTCCTATCCATTCAGAATATAGTTTTTGTCCCTGAAGGATTCTTTTTCACGAATAAGGATGTTCTTGCCCGACTAGTGCTGAATACATTAATCTGATGGTTGTCATTGATTGCTTAGGTGAATTCAGGATTGCTTGTCAGTTTATAAGCGGATACTGCAACTGAGCTTAACATCTTTTTGTGCATGTGTGAATGCTCATGGACAAACTGATATTTGATTAGTTTCTATTTGACATGGAAAATGTTAAGATTTTGACAATACTTGGTGTTAATTTTTGTTTCGCTTGATTTTGTTGAAATAGTTATTTCTTTCCCTGTATACTTGATGCAGGTATCAGAAAGAAGAAGCACTCAACTTTCGTGTTGCTAAAGCTAATCAAGTCAGCCAACTGGAGAAGGTATACTGCCTCAGCATACTTGACATAAGACTGTTTTTGTTTACTACTATAATGGACTGTCGGAATAAACACAATCCATTTTGTTATTGAGTTACTTACAAGTTATACTACATTGGAATTTTTCAGGACTTGGTGGCAGAGATCGGCAAACTTGAGAGGCGAAGAGAAGATCTTCAACAAGAACTGAAAAAGGTTTCCCCATTTGTTTCTTATTTTACTCTTATGCACTTTGCAGTCATTTCATATATTGGACCAGTTATATAGTCTGAACTCTGAAGAATGAGTCCATTGTGTTTTGTCATATTATTTTTGGGGGGGATATGTAGATGCTGAACACTTGTCTGCAGGTGATTATCTCGTTGAATAGTGTTCGTGCACGCCTTAACAATGCAAGGGAAGAACGAGACCAGTTTGATGAAGCAAGCAATGAGATTCTTGTACACATCAAATCAAAGGTATTGCAGGTTTGGTTATGGTTTGGATCACATTTAGAATGCATCCATGAAAAGTGGGGTTTTACAGCTGTCCTTTGGATGAAACATTCAGTTGCTTGGTATGATCTGATATCTGTTTCACAGGAAGAGGAGCTGTCAAAATCCATTTCTTCATGCAAAGCAGAAGTCGATGTTGTGTATACGTGGATTAGTTTTCTGGAAGATACCTGGGTTCTTCAGACCTTCAGACCTCATACACAGAGCAAAAGGAGAAGCAGGTCAGGTATGCAGATCTTACATTAGCAAATGAATCTGATGCCAACACCTTATGTCAGGATCTTTTTATTCTGAAAACAGGAAATGGAATTGGTATCTTTAATGTTTCTGTACTTGCATTGTTTGTGTCCTTCCCATGGTGTATAACAAGTTTGATGACATTTGGTTATTTTCTTGAAGTGGCGAACTGGTGAGATATGGAGACTATTTTGTGACTTTGGTCATCCAACTTCTCTGTACTTACAAGGTAACAGTTTTCTTTTTATATCGGGGAAGTTCTCTGTAGTTTTTCCTCACCTTATTGGTTTGCATCTTACATCTCAAAGACATGTTCGGAAGGTGGCATTTAAGCAAGGTCTGGGCTTTTCAATGCCCATTTTCAGAATTGGGCCAGTGTATATTAGGAAGAACCGGGCTTTGAGATTCAAGATATGTTAGGACTGTAAATTGTGCCAAGTCTTGGTTTGTCAGCTCGGTTTGTCACCTCGTCATGCAATTGGGTTGTTCTGGGTCGAAATTGCATGTTCTTCATGCAATTAGATGGTTCTGTCAACAGTATTAATTTTTATTTTTTTCAGTTCCATTCCATTCATGGGTAAGTTATGTACTTTCTCCTACCATCTATTGGCTCTCTTAGCAAATTAGAGCACTTTATGTTTCCACAAAAAATTAAAAAATTTGAGTTGCACATTAGAATTATGCTATTAGTTTGAGTTGCACATTAGAATTATGCTATTGCGCAACAAGCTGCAAATCTGTGAATGTTTGCACTTTGGCCAAACTTTAGTAACCTTCTGTTGCATGCGATTGCAAGTACAATGTGCAACTCAACTGTTCTGGTATGCAAAAGATTATGTAAATGCTGCCTATTTTCCCTTCACCTATGTGAACTAATATATGCACTAATTACCAAATGGCCCTGCATTTCACAAGTAGGCACTCACGTTCAGTATTTTATTCCTCAGCATAACTCTTCCCGCGCTGCAGAAGGCTGGTTTCTTTCTCTTCTTCTTTCCCCCTTCACTTGGCTGGTATACGAGTGTATGATCTGGTAAGTTAATGATCTTCAAGATATCTCACTTTCATTTATTCCTACTGCATATATCCTCATATATCAGCATATTGATTGCCCATTTAGTATGCACCACATTGACAACTTTTGTATTTGTTCTTTCATTTTTCAAGTCACTTGTACACACCTGTGATTGCTTGGAATCTTTGGTTTAATCATGGAGGTCCCTCCTGGTCAACCGTTACCTATTGGTGGAAGTCTTGCTACACTAGCGAGAACAAACTCATCAAAGCGGAAGCCACATAAGGAAAGCAAGGACCCCCCACCAACTGACCTGTGTGTCGCCAATGGATCTTCTATAATCCAGTAAGTTTTTTCATTTCCAACTTACGTACAACTGGCACTTGAAACATGCAATTCCAAATATCGCTTACAACTTTTGAACTCGTTTCCCTTCTATTTGCACTTGAATTGTCCTTAATTTAACAGGATTTCCAACGTTGCACCACCGAAACGAACTAACTCACATGGGAAGATAACTCCGGATGTGAGATACGCTAAATTCCTTTTCTATAATACTCGTCATTGCCAGTAAATCATTGAACATTTATGTATTCACTTGCTTATCACAGATTAAGAATAATGCCACTGCATGCTCTCCTCTGCTACCTTCTGCACGGCCTCTACAGCAACTTGTTGTCCGTGATATCGATACTTCTCCTGATATCCCTACACTAAGACCCCATTGCGCCGTTGCTCGTTTCAAAACAGTTGCAGCATCCTTTTCCAGAGAACAATTACAAGTGGTGCATGAAATTGGATTTGGGGTGTTATTAAACGTGAACCTCACTCGAATATCAAGGAAGCTATGTCGTCATTTGGTCGATAACATGGACCCAACTAAAGCCGCATTGTTTATACATGGTACTCCCTTTGTTATCACACCGTTACACTTTCAATACCTTTTGGGTATTCAAAATGGTGGCACTGAGATTCCTTCGGTCAGATCTATGCAAACTCGCTTAAAAAAGTCATTGAAGGAGAAGCTTTGCGGTGATGATGGCCGGATTCTGCTTGTGGACATTGAATCCAAGTTGCGAACTAGCACTACGCATGGTGCTATGTTCAAAATGCTTTTTGTTCTGTTTGTTCTGGCCACCATTATCTGCCCAAGTGCATCAGATCAAATCCCTTGGAAACACCTCCCAGCAATTGCAAACCCTGATGCTATAAAAGGATTCAACTGGGCCACCCTAGGTTTTAACCACTTGTTGGCTAGTGTGAAAGAGTTCAAGCTTAGACGGCAGCAAAGTCTCAGCGGCTGTTCACTATTATTGCATCTGTTATATTTACACATTGTTGGCCAAGGCATGACTTTTGTTGATAGGTCTCTGCATCCAGCAGCTGCGTGGGGCAATGTACAAAGCCAAACTCTTTTGAAATGGGTGAACAAGAACGGGGGACTTTGTAGTACAAATGATGCAGGAGCATCCCAATCAAATCCACCAATTGATACTTGCGCTCCCGAGAGGTCAACTACAGATGGTGATAAATTAGGGGGGGGGGGGGTCTAAGAAGACCACCAATACTCCAAGTTACTTGAGGGATTATCTTCTGAAATGAAGGCAGAGATTGCCTTGGTCGGCTACTAACTTTATTTCCTTTCCATCTAGGAATAGTTGACTTGTCCTTTTCTTTTATTTTCTTTAAGCTTTCCTTATTGCTAGGTAATTGAGTTGTTATTTAAGCTTTTCCTTGTAGACCATTTGGTCATCTTGAAGTTTATGAAAAAAAAATATGAGTTTGCAGCTTTGAGCAGCAACCCTTTTATGGTGCTTTGTCCTATTTCTCATGTTGAGTCAAGTTAAGGCCCTTGTTCGATTTTTTCCCCCCCATCAACAAATATTGGGGTTGGGACTTTTAATTGTCCACTACTCGATGATCAAACTTCCTTCCTTTTGGCCACCCTACATGGGGATGTATCGGATCTGACGAACCAGGCTTCTGCACATGCGACCTCTGTATCTCGAATTGAGCATGAGGTGAGCCTGATCAACAGTCATGCTATCCCGTACATCACAGCCCGCCTCCTTAATGTGGAACAGAACATTTGCAATTCAAAGGATGATGTGGATCGAAATTTGAAATCAGCCATTGATGGCATGCTTCCTCACATTCAATCCATGCTAAAGTCATTGTTGGATTCCTTCAGGTGCATATGTCATGCATGCGGACAAGATACTGGTGCCTTTGATAAAAAATTAGGCTCCAATCCTAACCCGTCCCATTTCAACCCTACCACGGACTTGGAGACATCGACTGTTCATAGACGTACCAAAAGGCGCGTAACTTGTCAGAATGAGGTATGAATGATTACCTCGAATTTTCCTTCAAACTTTATATACTCTTATATGGCCTTAATGCCCTATGATTGTTCTTTTTCATTCTATGTCCAGGATCCTCAAACTACTACTGTTAGTGGACATTTTCTTGAGGCAAAGACCCCGTATGTAATGAGCGGAGGTTCTAAATTACAAGCCACCAACAAAGATGTTGCCAGCTCACCTTTTGATCCACCGCCCTCTCCTGTAAACCATGACCATTCCAAAGGATATGCATCGTCTAGTTTCAGCTTTCTGACTGACCTATCCCAGCGTGACCGTGAAATTCTTGTTTGCTTATTCTGCACTGGTGCTGACTGTTATACAGGGATTATCGACTTTCATGATGACAGGCATACCCCTCTGTTTGAAGCTTGTTCATTGTACGGCGATTGGTGCTGCCACGCTGTTGGTCTAATTTACTGATTTAAATATTGTGTTGTAGGTTTCAACCTAGTGAAGCTGTTGTGACGACACCATATAGAGCGATAGGCACGGGAGAGATGTTGCCCTTCCTACCTGAACAACGCCTTCATGCTGAAGTATTGAACCTGTCTTTGTTGAAGTTCATTTCCAGTAATCACCTATGCGTCTGTTTATTTTA
The DNA here is from genome assembly GCA_033992175.1 of Spiraea crenata. NCBI lineage: Eukaryota > Viridiplantae > Streptophyta > Magnoliopsida > Rosales > Rosaceae > Spiraea > Spiraea crenata. Next base: position 8,019 of record JAVBHV010000084.1, on the reverse strand, counting down.
TTTATTCTTTAATTATATATGATTTTCCAATATTTGTGTGGGCACCCCAGATCATTAATGCGGCAAGTGACTTCCTCTCAATTGGCATGACAACATCATGGTTCTACACAACCTATTTCTCGGTATAGTTTTTCACCTTCCCTCTACTCTTTGCTTGACATTTCCTTATATTGACACAAGTATTACAGCATTGGTGTAATTACTGTGAGGACCACAACCGACCTGAGGCAGAGTTCAAGATAGACGTAGACCGATGGTGTCATCATGGTCAGCGTTTTAATTGCAAAGTTGAAGAAAGCGAATTGGTATAAGCATATCTTATGTTGCCGTTGATTTTAATTTGGTGTCCATCCCTAATATTTGTTTTCTCACAGATGTTCATTCCAGTGCACTATGCAAAACTCGATCACTGGTTCCTCCTTGTCATACGAATGAGCAGCCGCGTTGCTCAGATATGGGACAGCCTTATAGATCGCATAGACACTCCTACGAGGGATAGACACATTCGCAGGCTGGTACGTACATTGGCATCACCCTATATGGTCACTTTGTCTTGTTACAATAATATCTGATTTAAATGCTTCCTAACTTTAAACTAGATTGTACGTATGTGTTTTATATTGTAGCTGCATTATTTGGACCTCTACTACGATGACGCCACACTGGATTTTGAGTCCTTTCACCTTGCTTATCCTCCGAGTGCACCGCAACAACCTAATGCGTTTGATTGCGAACTGTTTGTCATCTGCAACATGCAGAATTATGCCACCCAATGGCACAATGCTGAGACCGTAGGTTTTACTATATTATTCATTACAATATTTATCAATTTGTGTGGATATCTTACGTCTTTCTCTCCGTTCCAGTTCAACTCAGTCATTGAGCGGATCAAACAAACCTTAAAGTTGGTGAAGAACCCAATGAACAGATCATACATTCCGTTTTGCAGAGATATTGATGAAGGTTGGATTTTGCAAGAGAAGTCCGTTGAAGGTTTGGTTGAGCTACTTAGACAAACATTCCCCATTCCATTAGCCAACCCATTATTGAGCCAAGCTGAATGTCATACATCAAACGTTATGCATTCTCAACCCCTTCAGCAGGACATGATTGCCCATGGGAATTCTACAATATTGCATAAACCTCAAGCTGTCATTCCAAAAGCATGCCATGTTGAAAAGAACCCTGCCATCGTGAAAGTGGGTTCCAAATTAAATCCACCTCGCAAAGCTTTTGGCGCCTCATATTTTGTTCCACCAGCCAAGCGTGCTAAGTGTGACCCCGTTGAAGCTTCTACTTCGTGTGGTTTCAGCTTTGTAACCAATCTCACTCAACATGATCGCCAGATCCTTGCTTGCTTATATTGCATTGGTGCTGAATTTTGTACTGGGCTAGCGGACTTGCATTCCGACCGGTATACACTCTTAACTACTCTTGCTCATCGGTTACTTGTAGTTCCTATATCAATTTTTCTCCACAATATTACGTTATGTCGGTTTTGTAATTTACTGATTTCTAATTTTGGTTGTAGTTTTCAATGCGTTGTGACAACATCCTATAGAACGATTGGAAGTTCAGAGATGTTGCTGTTGCTACCTCGACAATGGCTGGATTCTGATGTTATTCAACTATCTCTTGTTATTTTCATGCTTCAGTCATCTCACCTATTTGTTTGTTTACTCTACTCAGTCTCTAACATATTTTTTATTATTTGGTCACGGGACCCAGATTATAAATGTTGCAAGTGACTTCCTCACAGTTGGTGCAAAAACATCTTGGTTCTATACAACCTACTTCTCGGTATATTTCTTGACCTGACGTCTTACACTATTCTTTACTCGTCCTTATATTAACCCCAACGCATTACAGCAACGGTGCAATGATTCTGAGCAACACAAACATCCAGATGCAAACTTCAAAGCAGACATTGAACAACTTTGTCAGAATGGCCTGCGTTTTAATTGCAGAGTTGAAGAATGCGAATTGGTATACCCTTATCATATGTTGACATTTTTTTTTCTTTTGTGTCCCTCCTATTTTTTTTTTTTCTCACGTTTTTTTCCTCCCGCCCCCCCAAAACCCCCCCCCCCTTCCCCCCTTCTTTCCCCAGATGCCCCGCCCTGTTGTTCTAGTATAGGGGAGTCTTTTTGTTTTCCTTAGACCCCCCCCCCCGGCCCGGCCCCGTCCCCCGGGGGGTCCTGCACATCCGCCTCCCCACACTCTTATCTTCCCCCCATGTTGTGTTTTTATTTTTTTTTTTTGTCCCCCCTTTTTTTGCCCCGTCTACGATGAGGCTAACCTGTAAAATATTGAGTATTTATCCGTTAGTTGTTTGCACAAGAAGTAATGACTAGGCAATAGAGTTTGTATAAGGATTGGTGTTAACACTTCCATATGTATTCGACTACTATTGTGAAAGGTTATTGTAATCGGATTAACTTGTTATTGGCTTATCAAGTAAGAGTTTTGGTTGCATAGTAATAGGTTAACTATCAAAACCCTTTAGCTATATATAGTCCGGTCCCTGCTCATTCAGAAGTATCTTCTCTCGTTTTCGTTTAGCACCTGCCCTATTGTGTGTTAAGAGAGATATTTCATTCTGCAGTGAGTAGAAGATCTTCGACTTCTTCATTCAATCATGTCTTCTGGTATGAGTCTTGGCGTGTGTTCTTAGTTGCTGCTTGTTGTGTTATGTATATGATGTTTTGCTGCTATTAGTTGATCGTGTAATCCTATGTTTACTTGTCTATAAAGTGTAATAATTCTTACAGTTGGTATCAGAGCATGATGAGTGACTTAGGGTTCAGATTATCTGGATATTTTGTTGATCACAGTTCATGCTCAACTTATCGTTAATAAATTGGCCATGCATGTTTTCTGTTAACAATACTATAAATATGTATGCATGAAGTTGTGTTATCTGTTATTTTGCTTCCGCATATTGTTTATGATTCTGGGACACTTACATGTTTAACAGATAACAAAACTGACACTTTCATCAATACTAAATTATTAATACTTATTCTTGCTGAATACTCTGCACGTTTACTTTTAGTTGAATATGAGGATTAATCTGTCTTCTAGTCTTTTTGGTACTAATATTTTATGCAGATGAGATTAAAACCTATTCAAAGTCTAAAGTTTTATGTTTATCTGTAATCTGTAATCAATTGTTGATTCATATCGAAACTGATCACATGGAAAATTATAAGTTTTGGTCCATATTGACTGTGATTGAGATTTATAAAACCTGCTATATCATATAGTAACAGATATAGCTTATAAAATTGATTGTGATAGATAACTAATAGATAACTTTACCAAAGTAAGTTAATCTGTGAAATTACCTATCCATTTAGTAATCAAACAACTCAGTTCATGATTACCTGCATGATAAGTAATTTCCCAAAGGATCTAGTACTTTCAGGGCTGTTTAAATGAATTGGTGTATGGGGTAATATGGAGTCTTTTAGTTATAGTTTTCATCTGCCTAAAGGTGTTGAAGATTTATAATTACCTGATTTACAATTATAGCTGTACAACTTAAGTTGATAATTCTGAATCTGCCTAAAGGTGTTTTAGAGTTATAAAGTTCAAGTTTTCTGAAAAATTTGTTGGCCTATTTTCTGGAAATTTTCTAATACAACACTATATGCAGTATACTAATGGTTATTATGAATTAACAGCTGAGAAATCAACTGCTATGCCTGTGATCACCATTGAGACACTCACTGGTACTAATTTTAAGAGATGGAAGTCTGACATCGAGTACTATCTGGGGCATGAGGACTATGATCTGTGCCTGAGGAAGGATGAACCTGCAGTACCAGCAGAAGGCGCATCTGAGGCTGAAGAAAGGAAATATGAAGTCTGACAGAAAGCCAATCGGATGGCACTAGCAACAATGAAGAAGCACATGACAGATAATGTGCGAGGAGGAATTCCAAATCATGAGAAGGCTAAAGATTACTTGGCTGCAGTTGCAAATAAGTATAAAGAGTCTGACAAAGCTCAGACAAGTGAACTCCTTGACAAGCTGCGTACCATAACCTTCAATGGTAGTGGGAGTGTCAGGGAACACATTATGAAAATGTCTGATGTAGCTCAGAAGCTGAAAGACCTGGAGGTCCCAATTCCTGATGAACTCCTTGTTGTGATGGTCTTCAGCTCTTTACCTTCTTCTTATGGACATTTGGAAGTCAGCTACAATACTCAGAAGGAAAAGTGGACAGTTGATGATCTGATTGCAAATTGTGTGCTGGAACAGAATAGGCAGAAGAAGGACAAGGGTAAACAGGCCATGACTGAGGTATCTGCAAACCTGGTGCATGAAGGAAAATGGAAAAAGAAGGGCAAAAACAACTACAAAGGCAAGTTCCCAAGGAAAGGAGGTAGTTCTAACTCTGATTCTGGTTCTGTGATGCCTGACAAACATGCTAACCACTCCAAAGGAACGAACTCTTCCCTGAAAGCTGTTAAAACTGAAATTGTGAAAACCTGTTTTCATTGCAAAAAACCAAGCCATGTTAGGAAGGATTGTGTGGAGTTTAAAGCTTGGCTAGAAAAGAAGGGTAAGATAACTAATGTTTTTGTGTCTGAACTTTTTTTAATTGATGTGCCTAAAGATTCTTGGTGGTTTGATTCTGGATGTTCTGCTCACATCACAAACTCCTTGCAGGGCTTAATCAAACAAACGAAAAGAAGTAGGGGCAGCTACAACATTTTCGTTGGCAATGGATCCAAAGTTTCAGTAGAGTCAGTAGAGAGCGTCAGACTCAAGCTAGCTAGTGGTTTTATTTTAGAATTAAAAGAAGTTTTATATGTACCTTCCATTAGAAGGAATTTTCTTTCTGCTTCAAAGTTAGTTAAACAAGGTTTTGGTTTTAGTACAGAAGACAATGATGCTGTACGAATTTTTAAGAAAAATAAAGATGATCCATTGTTTGGTTATTGTTTTCCTGTTGATGATTTATATCAGTTGCAATGTTCTTATGAGGTTAACTGTCTTCATGTCGATTCTATCAAGAACAAAGCCCTAAATGAAGACTCTTCCATGCTCTGGCATAGAAGATTAGGGCATATATCAAGAGAAAGAATGATGTAGTTAATTAAAAACAATGCACTGGAACCACTTGATTTTTCTGATTTTACAAATTGTGTTGACTGTTTTAAAGGAAAACTGACAAACATAAGAAAAATAGGTTCCACCAGAAGCCAAAGCCTCTTAGAAATCATTCATACTGATGTGTGTGGTCCGTTTCCAACGAAAACAATTTGTGGTAATTCATATTTTGTAACATTCATTGATGATTTTTCAAGATATGCTTATGTTTATCTTATATCTGAAAAATCAGCAGTGTTGAATTGCTTCAAAATTTTCCAAACTGAAGTTGAAAAACAGCTTGAAAAGAAGATAAAAATTGTTCGTTCTGATAGGGGTGGTGAGTATTATAGCAGGTATACTGAATTAGGTCAACAGAAGGGTCCATTTGCCCTATATCTTCAAGAACAAGGCATAGTTGCTCAGTACCCAACTCCTGGAACTCCACAGTAAAACGGTGTTGCTGAGAGAAGAAACAGAAGCTTGAAAGACATGATCCGAAGTATGTTTGCAAGATCCAAGCTTCCGATCTTTCTTTGGGGAGAAGCTCTTAAAACTGCAACCTACATACAAAATAGGGTACCAAGTGAAGCTGTGGATGCAATTCCGTATGAGACTTGGACTCGAGGACCACAAGCTGCTACTTCATTGGATATTCAGAGAAATCAAAAGGTTTCAAATTCTATGGACACCAATTACCAACTCGCATTGTTGAAACACACAATGCAAGGTTCATAGAAGATGAAACATGCTCTGAAGGAGAAACTAATCCAGAGGATTTTGAAGAAGAGTTCATACTGCAGCAGTTACTTGCAGACGAAGGCAACATGAACTCCTCTGATACACCTGCACCTGAAGAACCAGCAGCTGTACCAGAAACAACCAGCACTTCATTAACCCCAAACGAAGCTGGCAATGAGCAAATTGTCCAAGGTACTGATCAGCAGCATGACCAGGCAGCAGAGCCACTTGCAGCACTTAGATCAAAGTCACAGAGAATCAAGAAATCAGCCTTGCCTGACCGTTATGCATTTTTACATGAAGACTCTGAAGGGGATATTGATGATGACCCGAAAACATATGCTAAAGCTATGAAAAGCCCTCAATCTGCTCTTTGGAATTCAGCTATGGTAGAAGAACTGAGTTCAATGTCTAAGAACTCAGTTTGGACCTTAGTCCCAAATACACCAAACATCAAACCTATTGGGTGTAAATGGGTCTATAAGACCAAAAGGGATTCCCAGGGGCAGATTGAGAGGCACAAAGCACGATTAGTAGCAAAGGGCTTCACTCAGAGGGAAGGTTTTGACTATACTGAGACATTTTCACCTGTTTCTTCTAAGGATTCTATGCGGTTAATCATGGCCTTGACAGCTCATTTCGATTTAGAGCTACACCAGATGGATGTCAAGACCGCTTTCCTCAATGGAGACTTACAGGAGGAGATCTACATGCATCAATGATACGACCCGTTCCGAAAATTTCCCAAAATGCATGAAATGACCAAAATGCCCTTGATGGTCAAACGTTGACTTTGTGAACAGTAGAAATTTACATATTCGATATTGGACTCGATGCGAAGAGCTCGACGATACGAGCGCGTCCGCGAAGACGAAATCGAATTCCGAGTTGTATCGAAGAAGTTACGGACGAAAAACGGAATGTTAGTGTAGTGAAGTGCCACGTGGCAGCTTCTGATTGGTCGGTTTGGGGAAGATATTTTGGGGTTGTTTTTAAACCCGGTTTAACCCCGAGTTTCCCAAAAGGGAAACCCGAGTTCGCAAGTCGCGTCCGAACAGTGAAAAAGAAGCCGAAATCTCTTCGCCGCCGTTGACCCTTCGCCGCGACCGATCGGCCGGCGACCACCTTGCATCAGCTTCGCCTCATCCTCACGAGCACGGAGCACCAAAGATCGCGAGCCAGCAACCGTCCAATCGCGGCAACGACGTCGACGGAATCCGCGAGCTTTCCGGCGAGATTTCGGCCAGGACAGGCCGTGGTAAGTTCTGAACCTTGATTTTTGGATTCCTTGGATTCCGTAGATGCGTTTTGACATAAAATTCGATGGATTTGGTTGAGAATTGAAGGTTTTAGGATTTTGGGGAACCCTCCTGAAAATCCCCGGGGTTCAAGGTCCGGCCTCCTTGCGCCCTGGCGTCAGCGCCGCGTTTGACGTCAGCGACACGTGGATGACACGCGTGTGCCGCGTGGCGCCACGTCAGCGCCACGTGTCACGCCATGTCAGCGCCACGTGGCTGCCAGGTCAGCGCCACGTCAGGACTGCCGTGTCAGTGCCACGCGAGGACGCGTTGACCGTCGCTCGCCGTTGACCGGCGTTGACCACCGTTGACCGACCACTTTTCCGAGTGGAAACGACGTTCCGGATCCAATGGCGAACTCCGTTTTGCCATCCGAGATACGGTTATACCCCGATTGAGCAAAACTAGGAAAAGTAAGGTTTCTCGGTTATTCGTTAAGTTTCGGTTATTAACTTTGGATTATTGGGATTGATAGGTGATCAGATTTCGAGGAATCAGCATAACCGAATCGTGCCTGCAGAGGAGGACGACGACGATCGCCCGGTGTCACTGTGAGTGGACGGGTTTTGGTTTTAAATGTGTTTGAGTGTGCTTTGTTTTCGTATATTTTTATGCTTATAAATTGGTTATGCTGCTGGTTGTTGTGACTATTGTTGGTAGTCGTTGCTTGGTTGTTCCTAGTTAGTTTGTTGTGATTAGTACTATTAGGGGCGCATTAAATCATGGATCGGGTGGGTATGGCCCTCGTCCATGAGAGATATATTATGGATCGGGTGGGTATGGCCCTCGTCCATTAAATCATGGATCGGGTGGGTATGGCCCTCGTCCATGAGAGATATATCTCAGTCGGGTGTTATGGCCCTCGACCACATTACGTTT